>APFE030888546.1:0-27203 GCA_000404065.3 Pinus taeda | reverse complement strand
ACTTTCATATAGATCAAGCTTTTGAAACAATAACCCAATATTTCAGATCTTAAGATATTCAACCCAAAAGAATACCCAAGCCAAATGATCTCCTTTGCTTTATATAGGCAAGCTCTTCCTCAAACATGGACCAATACCACGGGCCAAAACCATAACAAACCAATACCATCAACTCAATACTAGGGATCAACACGTCTGTCGAGATGCCATGGTCCAAAAACCATAGGTTCAAATTCCAAGGACTAACTACCATGGACCAAAGGTAAGTTTTCCCACAATGAAATAAACTTTTCTTTGCATAAAATTCCGTGAATTTTTCTCTACATGAAGTAAACTTTTCTCTGCATAAAATTCCGTGAACTTGAAAATAACTTTGCTGCACTATAATTTATCATCTGAGTGATTTGCCATCAAGGCCAACACTTGTCTCATAATGCCAACAATTATAAGTTTGTGGTTGTGCCATTTTTTATTATTGCCCCTTCATCATTTCAAACTTTGACGATTTCCATTTGAAAACCATTCCTTAGAAAGTTTTTATTAGTATTTTTTGATGATATACTAATCTATATAAAATCTTAGGAGGACCATATAGGATATCTTATCGTAGTACTAAAACTATTCGAAGGGCCACAACTATGCTCAAATCCTTCCAATTCTTCTTTTAGTGGTCAAGATGTGGAATCTTTGGGTCATATTGTCTTTCATGAAGGTATCAACAAAGCAAAAACTATAATGGAATGAACAACTCCCGTAACCTTCAGGAATGTTTGAGGATTTTTATGTTTAACAAGCTATTACAAAAAATTTGTCAAGAATTACGGTCAAACCATTACACCTCTAATAGCATTATTAAAGAATCAATGATTCTCTTGGAGTCAAGAAAAAACCAAATATTTTGAAAAAATTAAGGATGTTGTATCTATCACTCACATCATAACTATACCTAAACTCACAAGAGTCCTTATTGCAAATTTTTATTATTCATAGCCATTTCATTTTCATAGTTTTAATGGAATAAGGAAGGACCCTTACCCTTGAATCCACCCATCTTAATTGAAATAAATTACCCAAACCAATTTATAGAAAAATAATGTTGGCCATACTATATGCAATTAAGAAATGGAAACCTTATGTGAGAGGAGGTCACCTCTAAGTAAATACATATCATTATAGTTTGAAGTAAATTTTCAAGTAATAACTATATTTAGTATATAAAGAAAATATGTACTTACCCAAACCACCCGGCTAAGGTTCATTACTTCTAAACTCCACCTATGATACCGTAACATTTGAATTTTTTTAAAATTAGATATAAATAACCTTGAAACTAATATCGTTTATGCTCGCCAATGCCCGAAATAAAAGTAGAATATCATATGGTTTCTTTATAATATAACTTTACTATTCATATTTATATTTATTTTCTCATACATGTACCCATGGTACCTTATTTAATATATGTTATGCATTCTTGATGCATTATATCATGTTATGCAACATATACTCAACCATAATGGCATAATTAAATATGTATACACACATATAAGTTACAAATATCATGTAAACATATGAAATCACATAGCAAGAGAATAAAACATAGCAAGAAAACACTTATTTTTTAAAAAAATCACAAATTGGTTAAAATGCTCTTAGGCATAGAACACAATGTTCATGATCACTTGGTTGTGAGTAACTCCCAAGATAGTGAATGAATCCATAAGCGAAGGGGATTATACTATGAAAATATCGTCCACAAGCCACACTAAAATAATAATAAGATAAGATACCAAACTCTAACAACCTCCAACCTAGAGTCACTCAAACCATACGAAGCTACACAACCCAAGGTAGCACACCCCATTCTCCACACATATAGTCCCTTAGGTTATGACAATAAACTTCTAATTCTTCATTCCAATCAATATAGGGAATATCAAATCCATGTGGCTATTACGATTCCAACAATGCTCACGTGTCCCCAAATAAACAACAAACTTGACACCAAGGAACATATCCCCACAGTTATCACTCGAGGTATCTTGCCATCCCAAAGGAATAGAAATGAGAAATGTAAACATGAATCCATATAGGTTCCAAAGGGTAAAATTATCACAAGGAATATTCCCCTACTTGATCTAGTACTCTCATATATTAATAATAATAATGGATGTAATGATGGAAAATAAATTCAACTTTCCACATTTTATATGCATGTGCCCTTTTTAGAAAGTGGAACATCAAGAAGTCCCTTTGACTAGTTTAGGTTAAAGGTATATTCATGTTTTACTTTAGGAAATTTTTAATATTGGCACATTCTCCTAGTCTTAAGCTCCTCATTTCCTATCCCTTAGCCTCATTTCATCCCATTTCAAAACCATGAATTCCTACTTTCCCATATATCTTGTATAACTCATTTTACAACAATAATATATCTTATCAATATCAATGTGATTACATATTTACATAGCTATTCTCATTAGAATTTCATAGCATAGGCACATTTGTATAGAATCATATAAAAAAAATTATCCTGAAAAGACATAAATATAGGCATGTAGGCATGAATATCCTTATATACACATGGGCATGCAAGTGCAACACATATTTTTTCACTTCATTGATAAAATATGTACAATGTACATAGGGATACTCTTTTGGTTCTCACGTCCCTTTCCCCCTTGTTGATGTATTTTTCTTGATGCATCATTTACACATGTATAGTTAGAACTACTAAAAAATATAAGGGTACTTCTCCCTCATGGAATACTCATGCTTCTATGTGGCATCACGAGCATTGAAATACACACACCACATATTTATTAATGTAATGGCCCAATTCTAGAGCAATATAACCTTCATATTGAATACAGACTAATTGGACCTTAAAATCACTTGTTTTAAACACCTTTAACTTTAATCATATGAGCTTGATAATTATCCTATTTGTTGTCTACTGTCGGATAATTTTGAGGCCACATTTTCCCCATGTCTTGTATGTTCTCCTTGAATGTGGTATATAGTCTTAACTTTGTCTCCTTTGTGAGTGAAACCGTTGTACATGTGATACCTAATGAGTTAAAATATTGGCTTTCTTCCCATGGAATCCATTTTCTTTGCCTCAATTCAAGCTAGATAAGATTTCTTATTTGATTGATAGGTATTTCTAAAAACTAAGAGCTCATATCCCTTGTTTCTTTTCTCTATCTTAGCCCTACTTTTGTCATCCCAATATTTTTTTAGGGATGGCTTATTTTTTATTTACACATTGAGGTACTTTCCCTTCTTTATGGGTTCCTCCAAGATCTTGACGTCATTAAATTTAATTTTTCCTTTATAAAATTATGCTTAACCATTAATAAACCTTTCTATTTTGAAATTTTCACTTTTATTAAAGTGAACATACATCAATAATTTGATGGATTTCCTTTCATTCACCTCTTTATCATGATCCTAAGCTTATGATCAAATTCTTGAATTTTCCTATCATAGTAGTACTTAGACAAGTATTTAATTTAGAAATACCCCTTAGGATTTATTCATGATATTTTATTATCATCCATATTTTTCACCTTATTGAGTAAATCCGAAAACAATGATGAAAATATAAATTGCAATTATTTCTTCCAAACTGGACTAGTAATTATGTAATTTGAGATCTTTCTCATCCTCAACAACCAAGCTTCATCCTCCTCACCCTTTTAGTGATCAACATCAAATGTGGGAGGCTTAATTTTCCTAATCTCTCCTTATAATGAATCCTATTTACCAATCCTCTTTTCATGAGTCACTTGTTAGATGCTTGGACTAGCATTAGAAACAAAATATACATAAGCATTATTTCCTAAATACTTGGTGAGTCTTGTTAATGCCTTCTAATAATAATATAATTTCTTAAGCTTTTGGAACCCTCCCATTGGACTTTATATTTGCATTCTTCTCTCAGCCTTGAATTGATCGACATATCCATCAACATTAACAAGTGTTTTAGGATATGTAAAGCGTAAGTGTTGAGGTGATGTTGGCTTAGGGAGTCCTAACCCAAGTTTAGAGTTAGTAGTGCCAACCAACAAAACCCTACATTACTGGCCCTTTCAGTAACAACTTGCACAGCTCAGGCTATAGTCTCACTCAAAGTAAGTATGGGGGGATGCTAGAACCAAGTTTATGCATCCAGAGACTAGTTTGATGTCTTCCAGTGCCTCAGATCTGTATTTGATGAGATCGACACACTCTTAGGGGATACTACTACAACTCTGTCAAAGTGGCCTTTAGACCTTCATGAAGGTCTATGATCAGTCTTTGCAGACTTTTAATAATCTATATACTTACACATATTAGAGAGAAGTCCTAAATTAGGGTTCATGCATATATACTTAATTTATTAGTAAACATCAAAGAATTCATCACAGTCTTCATGAAATTATTCAAACATGCATTGCGTACATCATTAACACTTGTTCAGGAGAATCACATAGCATTCGATCAATATTCCATAAAGCATATCATTCATCAATAGCATATAACATTAACATAAATAAATATAAATACACAAATATTCTTTGGAAACAATATTTATCGATCTTCAATTCAGGATTACAGACTCAAAATACCTTGCGCACTCATTTGCAGGGGTTTGCATACTTAGTTACAGACTCTACCTAGGTCTCTATGCACTTAATTACAAAACCTCTTCTCTTCTATCTAACCCACTTCTTCTTGCTATCACTACTTGTCCATCATTAGTTATCCTGAAAAACATGCCTTAGACTCTCTAAGACACACCTATTTATAGCCTTTATCATACAATGCCATGGGCTACAGACCATGGGTGAATCTCAAAACCGACTCAATATTTACATAAAACAAGGGATAAACCCCTTTGACTCCTATTCATCTACGCGCTCCACATCCACAATTGCAAAGACTTTACATTAATTAAAAAATTGTAGAAAAACATGGGTTATCTTGACCCCAAAACTAACCCAA
Organism: Pinus taeda; assembly: GCA_000404065.3. Classification (NCBI taxonomy): domain Eukaryota; kingdom Viridiplantae; phylum Streptophyta; class Pinopsida; order Pinales; family Pinaceae; genus Pinus; species Pinus taeda. Next base: position 22,214 of record APFE030888546.1, on the reverse strand, counting down.
GGGACCCCATCCCAATAGGCCCCCACCACAAAGATCGTGACTCACCCTTGAGTCACTCTAGTGGCACTACGATCTTACTATAAAGACCCCCCAGCTCCACCTAGATTACTGCAACTTCAGCAGCACTCTGTGTTGTTCCCTAGCTGACTTCCTCAACTAATTTGTCTGTGGTTGGTCCTTCTATGACGAGCCTGATCATTTGTTGTTTTTGCTACAACCCTCTTAGCATATCCTGAACAGCATTTGTAACTTGATAAGCCTCCTCCAATAATGTCTGCATCCTGGCCTTTAGCAAGGCCTCCTTCTTTTGACTTCCTCTACCTTTCCCAGGAGTTTCTTTCCTTCTTACAATTTAGCAAGGTGTTGTGATGGTCCTATGGAGCGTGTAGTTACCCTGACTTCATCATAATGCCATTGTAGCTCCCTTACCTCTGTTAGTAGGTTCAGATCCTCCTCTAGATTAGTTACCAGCTCCCTAGCCTCCTCGAACAATGCCGCACAGTCAGTGACAGTGGCATCTAAGGTAGACATGCATTCCTTTATCATGGATTTGCACTGCTTGCAGACCTCAGGCGGAGTAGTGGGATGAAATATTAACTAAAACTCTGTAATCTTCATGGTAAGTTCAAAGGCTACCCATCCAACCTCTACACCAATGGCCACTTTTCTGATCTTTGCTTTTGGTTGTGCATCCTCTGGGATGTGAAGTTCAGGAACTCTCTTGCATGCCTCTACTACTGTGGACTCCAAACTCTAACTACACATTTGAAGTGCCTCCTTTTCCATCAAATCCTATGTCTTTTTAGCAAACATCTCCTCATTATTCACTTTGTACCCATTAATGAGGTTGAAGGCACTCTCCTCCCCAGTTCTCAATTCATCTTCCATCCCTATATGCACCATGCAGAGGGTCTTGTTGGACAGTGCCACTATATTTAGTCCAATGTTCTTGATTGTAATCAGGATAATGTGATCATCGGTGGACTCTGCGTGAATGGACCCATCTGGTAATGGTATAGTTCAGAGGTATAGGGTCCTTACTAGCTCTACTACTTGGCTTGTCCCAATTTTTAGGCTTTCTTTCTACATGCTCACTTGTCCGACACCCACCTGTATTCTACTTACTTTGATCTATAGCTCCCATAGAGCCTTTTGGATGGTCCCAACATCTTCGTGTAGTGCTTCTCAAGCTGTTGCAGCACCTCAATTGTTATATCCCTAATTTTGTCATCAATCTCATCTAGTTCGCCTTCCGTTAACACCATGGGGTCAACTTGGGACTTATTTGATTTATGCTTATTCCTTGTACCTCCCTCCTACTCCTTGCCACGTCTCTTCAAAATAAAATTGGGTTCTATGTGCCTCATCCCTTCCATTGCCTTGTCTTGAAAGTTCTTGCTCTTTTTTCTCCAATGAATGGGACTTATCACCTTTTTGTGACTCGCGTTGTTCATGTTCGACTTGCTCCTTGGCAGCGCTTTCTTGCTCCACATGAGCCTTCTCAATGGCTTCCTAATTTTTTTTTTTCCAGGTTATGCACAAGCTACTTAGTTTCCTCCTCTCTTTTTTGTGTTGCAAAACTTTCTACACCTATGCTTGGTCTAGAAGCTAAGTTTAATGGGGCATGCCACTTTGTAGGCCATTTCGCTACAACCTCCTCCACATCCATTTCTATCACCAAATAGGGCATGTCATTCCATTTATGCCTCAGATTCTTCTGCATGTGGATATATACCCTGTGGAAGTCAGCCTTGAATGATAGGCTGACAGCTGTGTGAACAAGGTTGGGGACAACTTCAGATGCTGATTGATGGTCATGCGGGGATCCATTTCCATAAGCAGCCAAAATATCTTTGTTTCAATGATCCACATGACATCCTTCGTAGACCATAAGGAAGAAAATTGCGTTGCTTCTGGTAATCCTTCCTCAAGTGGAGGAAATTGACTATCCTCCGACAATTTCCATGGAACTAGCATGATTGACAGCGACAACCAAGCATAGTGAAATGACTTGCTTTCATCCTAGGCCTTACGATAATTATCTAGGAACTCCTAATAGAGGTATCTTACCCAATTTAACTGTACGCCTTTTGTGCATTGTGAAACTAGGGAAAATACAGGTGCGGGAACTTTGTCCACGTGACATTTTCTTATCACCTTCCCTACTAAGATCTCAAAATAAAATTGAATTGTCAGGTCTATTATAGAAAGAATTAAATATCCTCATGACTTGTTAAGGAGGTCGTAATCCCTCTTCATCCTTTCAACAAGGTCCTTTTCCCGAGTCTCTCTGCCAAACTCCTTGGCTGGGTTCAAGCCCTTATAAGGTAGATGCGTGATTCTGTGAATAAGCATGTTTGCAGTGGGGATAGGCCATCCCAACCATAAAAACCCATTGTACACTACTATGAGAAGCTGGCACAAACATATTGTGTTAATGGGGGTGCAGTGATAATGGGGCACCCATAGCAGATTGAGTGACCCCAAGTGCTCGACACCGCAGGCCCATTCCTCTATTTCCAACTTTATAACACTTGATTCTGCATAATAGACTCTCCTCATGTATTTTTCCATCGCCAAGTGTAGAAACCTAGCATGGTCTGTGAGGTTATAATCATCCATGTTTAATAGTGGGATCCTCGCGAGCCGTAGACCTTCGAATGGGACATACTCAGGTAGCAAGGGCATGGATATGGTGAACTTCTCAGAATATGGGTCCTTCATGACTTCTCTTTTCCCTTCCAAAGAGGGATATAACTAGGGAGCCTTATTATAGGTTCCACTCCTTTAGCGTCAATATCTTCAATTCCTTGGGCTTCTTCCACCTCCAAGTCCACTATCTTCTCTGGTTTCTTATCTTTCTCTTCTTTTTTGTGTTTTGGTATGCCTCGTTGGGGAAGCGCGGACCGAAACTGACTTCTTCTACTTGTCCTTCTTTGATTTGGAAAGTAGGGTTTCTCTAGTAGGGGTAGGCTTTGGCGTAGGTGACCTCAGCACTGTAGGCATAGGAGCGGGAGCTCCCATACTTAGAAATTTCAGGGCAGCAGTCTCAGAGGAAACATTGCCAGTACTCATAGTTTCAGTAGGACTTAATGCAACTATTTTATTAAGAATAAACTATTGTTTTATCACATCCAACTCACCAAATGCAAGGCTCACAATGAAATCCTTCAAAAAAACTCGACTGATAGGCAACAGATAGTGAAATTCACTAACAATTCTGAGAGTGCAAAGTGTTCTCTGCTAGACTAGCATGTGTAATTTATAGGGATTTTTTAATTCAAATTCGACCATTACCCCCAATTTCTGATAATAAGTGTTGTTTTGGCATCAGATCTTCAAATATTTATGCCTTAAATGTCACCACCCCACTTCACTTAACCATATTCTGGCCGTTAAGTCATGAACTATGACCCAATGATCACTTTTCTGTTGTGTTGCATGACACTTCCCATCATGGTGCAGCTTCCTGCATGCAACTTCATCAGTTGCATCTTTGTCACTTTTTGTGCAGCTTACTTGCTACGTTGTCCTCCAAATTGGGTGGTGTAGTTTATGGTACCGCGCTCCCTTACAACTCCCTAGAGCACTAGGACTATCATGTTGCTATATAGTCATTGTGCAGGATCCCTTGTATACAATTTCAATCTACTCCCATTCACTCTTCCCATAAAAGGCTCCCCATTTAACTTTGTGAGCTGAACTACACCTCCATCTATAATTTCTTTGATAATATACATCCCTAGCCAATCCATGTAGAATTTACCCAGAAATTTAATGAATTTACTATCATACAACATGACAAGATCATTTACCTTGAACGTGCGAAGCTTTATGTGGCAATCATGGCATAATTTTTTGCGTTCCTTCTATACTTGTTGATGAAATCCTGCCAAAAATTGATCCTCGTCAAGCTCCATTAGCTACACGATCCATTCCTCTAAGGTCTTGCGATCTGTCATATCCGCCAGGGTTGCTATACACAAACTAAGCATAATGTACTCCATCGACATTATAGATTTGACCCCATATACTAATCTAAATGACCCTTTCCTTATTAGATTCTTACAAGTAGTCCTATAAGCCCAGAGTACTGCAAGTATGCACACATCCTAGTCATTCCGTTGTGCAATGCAGATCTTTGTCAGAGCATTCTCCAAAGTCATATTAAAGGCTTCAACAGATCCATTGGCTTCCAAGTGATACAGTGTACTCTTTTGATGGTAGACCTGGAATTCTTTAGTCAACGCGCTGATCATTTCATTGAGAAAGTGTGTACCTCTGTCAGTCATCAACACTTTCAGGTAGCCAAATCTGGTTAAGACATACTCAAATAAAAGCTTAGTCATCATAGCCCTTGTACAATTTTTAACTGACTATGCTTCCACTCATCTAGTAAGATATTCCATCACAGTGATGATATAGTGCACACTCGTTTTGTTTTCTGGGGACTAAATTGGCCCAACGAAATCAATCGCCCCTTTCTCAAATGGATGCAAAGATACTTGAGGATGTAATGGAAATTCATCTGTTCGCGATAGTCTACCAGTTCTTTGACATGCATCGCATGCCTTACAATATGATTTTGAATCCTTATGTAGTGTTGGCCACCTTAGATCTGTGCACAAAATATTCTACGTAGTTGCCTTGCTTGCATAATGACCTCCTACATCTCCCCCATGAGCTTCACCGAGAATTTTATCTCACTCAGAATATGACACATATTTTTGCAATATTTCATTTACACCCTTCTTATACAGATGTCCCGTAATAACTGAAAAATTTGTTGCACGCACTACTAATTCCTTCCTTTGTTGACTTCTATATCCTTATGGTGCCACCCCTCTAGTGAAGAAGTGAACAACGTCTGCAAAATCATTATCTACTATGCGCACCACAAATAGTTGTCCATCTAGAAACCCTTCCTCCATATTATTGGGCTCCTTGCCTATTTTGATTCATGACAAATGGTCAGGTCCTACATTTAACCTCCCTGGCTTCACAATGACTTCAAATTCATACTCCTAGAATAATGGAAACCATCTGCAAATCTTCACCCTCAACACAGCCTTATTGACTAGGTATTTCAAGGCAAAATAATCTATGTATGTTTTGTAATGTCTTCCTAACAACTAAAGCCTGAATTTTTGCAGCACGTACACCATGGCCAATCTTTCGCACTCATTCATTGAATAATTATTCTCATCCTTTGATAATTTCCTACTGGAAAAGGCTATAGGATGGTCCATTTCTCCTTCTTTAGCTTGTGTTAGAACTGCATGCAACGCAATGCAAGAGGCATTGACATGTACGTGAAACTCCTTCTTCCAATTAGGGAATACCAAGATCGGGGTAGTGACCATATTTTCTTTCAATACATCTAAGCTGCGCTAAAATTCTTCATCCGAAGAGAATGTTGCATCCTTCTTCAGCAATTTCTCCTTGGGCATGGTAATTTGGGCATAAGCTTTGATAAATTTTATGTAGTATCCTGTATGTCCCAGTGTTGCACGTAGCTACTTGACATTCCTTGGAGCCTCTAAATTCACAATTATTGTAATCTTGGAAGGGTCCACCATAAATCCTTGCTTGCACATAACAAAGATCCCAAAGGGAACACAAAATATCCATTTCTTCAAGTTCAGTGCGATATGGTATCTGTGACATGTATCCAACATCAGTTGCAGACTTGCTACATGGCACTTCAGTAGTCAGAACACCATCCAGTTATCAAAGTATAATTCCATGAACTTATGAATGAGCTCCTTGAATGATGCTATGACTATGCAAGAAAATATCACAGGTGGATTCTTAATCCCAAACAACATCACAATGTATTGAAAATAACCCCACTCCTTCGCGAAGGTCGTTTTGCTCCTATCCTCTAGTCCAACCTTAATTTGACGACACCCAAAGAACCCATCAGTGAAGGAATAAGTCTCCTTCCCTCCAAGATTGTCTAATACTTCATCGGTAAATGACATTGGGAATGGGTCATGGATACATGCATCATTAAGCTTTTGCAAATCTTTATCTCACCCTTTGTCTTCTTCTCCTGAACCACCATTAGGCTCACCTAATCAGATTCTTCAGCCAATTCTATGATGCCTGCTTCAAGCATCTTATCCAGATTTAGGTGAACCTTTTCCTTGCATTTAGGATTAAGGATATATAGCCTCTATTTAATATGCTTCATGTCCATCTTCAGAGTGATGTTCATAATGCACAAATCGACAGCTATCCCTTAAAATCTGAGAAATTGGTAGTAAAGAGATCCTGTTATTTGCAAGTAACTCAACAACTTTATTCATGGTAGCATCCTCCTAATAATCTCCAATTTTGGCAAACTTCGATTCTTCTTTAGTACTAATGTTTACTTGCTTTGTCCATGTTGTCTATTTGTGGGCCTTTGACTTCGCGATGCCCTTCTACCTCTAGAATATTAACGTTTCTTGAACCTTCGTCCTCCTCTTCAGCGGTCACATTATAGAATTCTCTTGCATGGCACAACTCAGTGCTCCAATCTAGTTGGGTCCATTCCATGGGTTCCATGGGTGTTCTGAATATGACTGCCTTAATCTCCTGTAGAGATTCGTCGATGCTTTCAAGGCCATCTTAAAAGTTGAAGATCAATAAGAACCATTCCCTCAATATATCCCTTTCCAAGGTGCCATGGTGGAGCTCTGTTTCTAGATACCAGTTCTCGGAATTGTATCCAAAGTATGGAAAAATATGTGTACCCGCTATGGTTATGGTTCTATCCCGCATGCTTTAGTCGACTTTCCTAGGTGATCACGCAGGTCATCCCTTCCATAATATTTCTCAACCAATCTAGTGTTTACACACCCAAACTGTAATCTCATCATTCTTATGTAATCCCACCATCCATCAAAGCTATCCTTATGTGTTCCCCACCATCTTGCAAGTGTAGCATGCAGTGCCAACTCTAATTCTTGGAAGTGGTGATCCTTAGGGAATTCATGCTCAAATTAATTTAGAAACTTATCTATGTCAGTTAATCCATCATAATATTGCAGTTTCCTTACCTCTAATGAAACAAAGCATGGGAATTCATCATCATATTGCATCGTAGTGTAGATACTTCATGTAAGAGATTATGCCACTGCTCCAATTCTTCATTTGAATCATAGGTGCAGGAACTCTCCTGGTGCCATGCGATCCATCCATCTACCATCAAATTGATCCATTCCTGATATCACGTTGTTATTTTGTAGATTTGATCTAGTTCATCATCAATTTCATCATAATCGCAATCTGGTTCAGTATAATGTGCCCCTTTTGTAGGGTCCAATAGTAGTACAACCCAAAGTGATTTCCTTTCAAAGGACATTGTCCTCTTCTTCAAATTGATGACCCATTCAGATCAATGGGCCAGTCAATTCCCCGGAGTGTAGGGTATGGATTACTATCATCGACAATCTCTATCACCTCAAATTCAGCCATCACGCTCACACCTTCTATATCAATTATTCCTCCATATAATTGTCCCATCGGGATGATTTTCTACTGCTTCACCATTTTGAGCTGAATTGGAGACCAATACAATTCAGGTATCCCCATTCTTTCCCATATTTGTTTTGGAAAAACGTTCACATTAGGCCTCAGATCCAAAATGAACTAGTCCATTTCATAATCACCTATCTGTGTGGTGAGCCTCATCTCACGCCCCATTATTGCCTTATGTTTTCCAATATTTCTAACCACCCAGAGTCAATCAGGGACCTTCTTTTTGTTGGTGCATTTGTTTATTAATTCCTATAGCCCTTCCAGATCTTTGTTATCATGCAACATTTTTATGCAAGTCTCCAAAAACGTAGTGACTATAGAGGGATCAACCTCTATGGGCATGCTAGTTTCTTACACCTTGTCCTGGCTCCCTAAACTGGAGGACTCAATGAAGCTCTTTTTCGCTTCCATAAATGTTTCCTTAGTGTGATTTAGATCAAAACCAACTTCCTTTTCTAGTGCCTTGCAAACCCATTCCTCCTCTTTAGGCTATTTACCTTTATCATCGCCACTCGCTATTCCACTTCTCAGCACTGTATTCATGCTTTGATCTTCCTCGTCGAGCTCATTTCTCATCATCTATAAGTTTTGTGTAGGTAGCTGAGGCTTCAATTTCTTCTCGTGTATTTTAGCTATTAGCATTGGCCATTCTTCTATAGTATGGTAAAACTAGGTGCAGTATTGACATGATAGGCATGTCTGATTATGACATTCTCATTCGTAGTGCCATGGCTATCTACAGTTGTAGTAGATGATCTAACCACAGCCTCTACAAACCCTCCTCCTCAACCCCATCCATGTCCCTGATAGTTTCTGCGCACTCCTCCGACACTCTACTCTAGAGGCTACATTTTTTCTTGCATACAATATGTAGATGTTTGTTCCATCATCAAATCATAGTTACAACAATGGTAGTCATCATGGCCCATAGATTGTAGAAGTTACAAAACAACTAGTGAGGTATCTAAATGAACTTTTGAAGTCAATGACAATTATTTGTTGTATGTTGTCCAACCACGTAACAAATAGCACACCATACAGAAACCCCCATGCTCAGCCTTGCTGGAGCTTCTAACTTTAGGGGAATGGGCCCCCCTCCTATAATACAATTCACATAGACTAGACAGTGGTATTTATCATGCCTCTATCTCTTTCACTTCAGACACTAGACTTTTGCACCCACTTCTGGTTTCGTCTCCTTGTCTTTCTTCAAACTATGCAATTCTAGGTGTAGGCTCCGTAACTGGGTGTGGATTTGTTGTACCCCCAAGGTTGCATTATAAATAGGTGATGCATGCAACCTCATCACGACAAACTAGGACTACTATGTATAGAGCATTCACAACAAACCAAAACTACTATGTATCTTCACTCCCTATGCCATTGAATTGTATTCACCATATTGAATGGTGGTGGTCGAGGTGGAGGTGTGGGTGAAGGTGTAAGCGGTGGAGGTGGAGTGGATGGATGGTGTGTTCATGGAAAAAAACTACATTATTAGCTATACAACACTTCATGGTGAAGCCTACACTTCTCCTTTGTCATCACTCGAAGGAGGTCCAATCAACGAACTATATTATAGAGCTGATCTCTCTCAATATTTAAAGAGTCTTTTGCTTCGCGTGGCTCCGAACATCAAGGAAATGGCATCACCTATTTTTCACATGAAAACATTTTAATCCAAGTATTGAATGATATTAAATACTTACCTCACAGTCCTTTGAAAAATCGTCACTCCACTTCGCTATGGCCGACTGAGGTATCCACTGCAAATTTTGTAACAAATCCTCCCAGAATCCAATCAAGCCAATGATCGATAGCCCAAACGAAGTTATGAAACCATCTCACCAAAAGATAGAAATTATGGATCAACACATTAGAAATAAGCCTCTTTGAGGGGAAAACCTCCTTTACATTACACAAATGAACAATTCTTGGATGATACAAATGACAAGACCTCCTTTCTATATATAGGAGTCTAAGGGGTCATAATATAATCAGAGCCGACATGAAAATAATAATGTAATGGCACAATAATAAAAATATTGGGCTTCTATGGGGAGAATAATAAAAAAATGGGGATTACATGGACAGAACAATATAATAAGGGGTTTTTACTAATAACAATAAGGGGTTACACTAGTAATATAGCAACCTAACATACCCCACTCCTTCAAAAAGTGTTGTCCTCAATGCTTGAGTAGTTCTTGATTCTTCTATATAAAATTGTTGTCCTCCCATGTGGAATATTCAGTGGGTAGGTTCTTCCACTTGATGAGATACTCTGGTATTGATCAATTTCGTAGCTGTCACGTTCTTGCTTCTCTGACTACTCCAGGTTCCAATATGATTTTTCCTTCCTCCTCACGTTAGACAATATTGTATGAACTAGGATCTTCTACAACTTTTGCATGAGTGGCCACACTTCTTCATCCTTCTTCCATTCATCCCTTACTTCGTTTATCCAATCTAGTTGGATAATAGAAATGGTGCACAACAATGTTTCCACATCCTCATCCTTTCTTGAGAGTGAAACTACCACAACATTTTGTTTCCCTTTTTTGTAGATGATTTCAAAGTCATAAACCAACATCTTTGTGACCCATTTTTGTTTCTCTTCAGAGGATAGTGTTTGTTCTAACAAGTATTTAAAACTATCATGATCTGTTTTTACCTTGAAGTGTCTTCCCATTAGGTGGGTTCACCATTTCTTAAGTGCATGTAGTATTGCCAACATTTCCTTCTCATAAATAGCTTTGTGTAAATACTTTCCTTTGATTGGGCGACATTTGAAAGCAATGGGTCTTTCATCTTGCATTAAAACAACACCAATTCCATTTCCTGAAGCATCACATTGCACAATAAAGGTTTATGTGAAGTTCAACGTAGCTAAGACCGGTGCTGGGTATATTGCCTCTTTAAGATGTTCGAAGGCCTTTGTTGCTTCTGGAGTCCATGAAAATGCATATTTCTTCAATAATGTTGTTAGAGGTGCTACTATTCTCCCATAATTCTTAACAAACTTGTGATAATACCCTGGAAACCCAAGAAATTCTCGCAGATGCTTTATGGAAGTGGGGATTTTCCATTCCTTAATGGCTTTAATTTTGCTACGTTCTACCTTAACACCTTCATGAGATACAATATGACCCAGATATTCCACCTCTTGTACTCCAAAGAAACATTTGGAGTTTTCTGCATATAATTGTTTCTCGTCTAATAATTTTAGCACCCTATCAACATGTTGAGCATGATCCTTCCAAGACTTGTTGTAGATTAGTATATCATAAAAAAATACTAACACAAATTTTCTAAGTAACAGTTTGAAAATGGAATTCATCAAACCTTGAAATGTAGAAGGTGCATTGGTAAGGCCAAAAGGCATGACCAAAAATTCATAATAACCCTCATGAGTTATAAATGTTGTTTCCAGAATGTCTTCAGTCTTCATTCTGATTTTATGATATCTTGAACTAAGATCCAACTTGGTGAAATAAATTGATCCATGCAATTCATCCAATAATTCCTTAAATAACGGGAATGGGAAATTTATCTTTAATAGTGAGCTTGTTAATCTCCCTATAATCCAAACAAATGCACCATGATACATCCTTCTTGTGCACCAATACTACTGGAGCAGAGAAATAACTTTGACAAGGTTGAATTATACCAGCCTCTAGCATTTCTACAACCATATGTTCAATTTCAGTCTTTTGGGCATAGGGATATTTGTACAGCTTGATTTTTGGAGGAACACATCCTGGAATCAAATGAATAGCATGATCGTGATCACAAATAGGTGGGAGGCCTTTCGGAGTCTCAAATACCTTGGAATGATTGTCCAATACTTTTTTGAGATCTAGAGAAATAGATGATTTTAATGTGGGAACCTCTAGCGAACATAATTGTGCAATTACGCCTCCTTGTCCCTTCATTAGATGATTTGTCATATCGTTAGCACATATTATATTTCCCGATTTCCTTGAAATACCCTTTAATTCAACTTCCTTTCCTTCCACACAAAATTTCATGAAAATTTCTTGAAAATTAAAAGCTATTGTACCCAAGGATTGTAGCCATTAGACTCCTAGTACAACATCAACACCACCCATTGGAATGGAAAGCATTGGGCTATTTAATACATATTCTCCCATGGATAGCTTGATATTATGGCACTTTCCAAAGAAATTTATGGTTCCTCCACTTGCAACCATAATTTGACACTCTAGTGTTGTATATAGGAAGCAATTCAATTCCTTGGCTATCTTACAATGAATAAAATTATGGGTACTTCTCGAATGAATCAACATTATTACCTTTCTCTTCTTGATATGTCCTTCTATCTTGATAGTTTGAGGATTGGTAATTCTAGCCAATACATTACAAGATATAGACGGATTCATTTCTTCTTTATTTAGGGTTTGATCCTAGAGTATATCCTCTTCTGTTGAAATTTCTTGTTCCTTTTCTTCCTCATCTTCACAATATATGTAGAATAATTTCTTCTCAGCACACTTATCATCTTTACTGTATTTTCTATCTCAATTGTAACAAAGCCCTTTTTCTCTTTTTCTTCCAATTGTTGTGGTGTCAACCTTGTAGGTTATGGAAGGCTAGCGGAAACAACACTTCCATATTTATAGTTGTGAGTGGTAGGATTCCTTGTTGCCATAATTTTTCTTTCCATTTTTCTTGCTAGCCTGAATGCCTTCTCCAATGAATCAGGTTCCCAAAGGCGAAACTCATGTTGGATATTATCCTTTCAAGTCCCTATGAACACATCAATTCTATTCTCCTCCACAATATATTTTACCCTTATGTTCAATTTTTGGAAGTCCTTAATGTGCTCCATCATTGAACCCTTCTATTTGAGATTTATCAGTTAGCTAAAAAAGGCGTTGCTTTTTGTATCTTCATAATGTGCTATCATTTCTTCTGTGAAATTTTACCAAGTGACAATTTTTTCACGAGAGCAAAGCCATTGATACTGGTGGGCTCCAATATTGCAGAAATAATGCTGCAACTCCTGGGACTCCCTTCTTTACTTTATATCAACTCGGTAGTTCGCAACAAACTTGGAAGAGACGGTGTTATATGCACAAGTACTAGCTCTTGCCGCAACTGTCACTTGGTCAGCTAGCACAAGTCTGCTATGGGCTTAAGCCAACTTATATGAGCTTTGAGAAGAAGCTTTTTAACTGATGGAGGAAAGCTAACTCAAGGGAAGCTAATCTACTTGCAGTAAGAAACTGAAACACTGAAAGGAAATGCAAACCCTAGCAAACCCTAATTTTACCAGCTAGCCTGACTGATGCAAAAAAGAGGATGCAAGATACTGAAATAGATGCCATTACTTCTAGGGAGGTAAAATACATGTGTCTAAACTACTTCTATCTGAAGAAAACATCTTTTTGTATTTTTGATTAAGTTGTCATATTTATCATGCATGTGCTTTCACTGTTTTTGACTGTGCAGAGATGGATCGGTGAGAGAAAATGTCTATAGGAGGTTGGGAAGGTTCAGAGAGGGCCTAAGGGGTCCCTAGCACCCTTCCTAAGAGTTTCACAGAGTTTGGATTTCAAGAAACCGCTTTCGTGAACTTCTACAGGAAGTCTGCAGGCGTTCTACAGGATGTCTGTAATTTTCTACAGGATGTTCAGAAATGGGATTTTGGAGAATTAATGGAGGGAAAAAGGCGGAGGAATGAGTATGGAGGTGAGATAGGGGTATGAGGACGTTCAAGACTTGGTGGATGGAGTTGAGGAGTGGCGCGGATGGTCAGATTTGTTAAAGGAGGGATGAAACGATGTTGCACAAAAAGATGAGAATCATGGCAAAGTAAGCAAATGAGGCAAATGTAAGGTAAGGGTTATAAGTGGAGGATGGAGCAGGTGGACTTGATGGATTATTGGTAGATAAATATGGATAACAGGTGCTCTGCAAGTTGTCTTTTAAACTGGATAACCAAACACTTGGAAAATCAAAGACCTAGTTACGTTAGTCTATTCTGAACTAGATAACAGCAGAGAAATGGAATAGAAGTTTAATTGCAATGGAATCAGATGAAATAACTATGCAACTAAGCAATCATAACCCTAAGCGTGCAATCAAAACTGATATCAAGTTTGGAAACTAAGAATCCAACACTACTATTTGCATGGTGAAGCAAAGATAATGTTTTTGTTGGCAGCAATGTCACCTTTGTCCCAACTCATGATCCCACTGAGGGAGAGGTGAGATCAGAGGTACTTGATGGCCTTTTTCTGGAGATCTCCCCTGTTACTAATATATCAACTAAATCTAAACATAAAAATCCTATCTAATCATCAACCATGACCTATATAACTAGCAAGATGTCGATCTACTTAACATAAATTAATTTGCAAAGACATAAAAGCAAATAACAGTACATGAAGGAAGCCTTGGCACTTGGGTTGGGCCCAACCCCAAGAGCTGTAGACTCCTAAAGAAGCTCAAAACTGGTGCCAAACAAAGTTGCTTTCCATTACTCAAAAATAGCCATGTTCATAAGAAATTTATATAACAACAGCTATGAAAATGAGCTGAGAAAATAGCAACACCCTAGTGCAAAATAACAACAGTCCAAAAAATAAACTACGAAGGCTGAAAGCCTTCCTATCTATGCCTACGAGTGGCCTCAGTAGCCCCCCTTAACTCAACGGGCTCAGCTGCTCCAACTACCAGTAAACAGTCACTTTTCACCAAGCTGCTCGACTGCCTTTAGGATTCGTTTTGGTGGCCTGCTAAGCTCCGAGTTGAGGGTGGAGATTTCAAGGAAGGGAAATTTAATGCAAGAGACATCCTCCCTATGAATCCTCACCCTTGTTCCTTAATGCTTGGCTGTCATCTAGCTTGTAATTGCTTGGCTTTGTTCCAAAATTTTTCCAAAAACCTGAAATAACCACGTATTAGCCTTCTTGGTAAAGTGACCACCCTCATTCGTTCAATTAACATAAACATATTCAAAAAACATGCATAAACTATGAAAAATGGTGGATTGATCAAGAAAAATTAGGCAAAATGATCCCAATAAGTTACCCAATCCCAGGGCTCATCATCACCCCCTTGCTAAATGGGTTGCTCATCCTCGAGCAAATGATTCAACTCATCATCCTTGATACCTTGACTGCCTCCCTCACATCCCAAGCCTTTGAAGTGATGCCTTCTTCACGGTCATGAAATCCTACTTTGCTTTCCACTTCTCCCCACTGCCTGTGTTCCTCCTCTTATTTGACTCCCTCTAACAACCTCAAAAGCAAGGGAGGACTAAATTTTAGGTCGTTTCAGTTGGCCTGAAGGTTCTTCATGGATTGTTTGTAGAGAGGTACTCTAGCCAAGGCCTCTCTCATCTTGGTTGGGGTGTGGTATTCTCTAATTTTTAGGCTGTGGGGCAGTGTGTTCCACCTCCGATTGCAAGCATGGACACAGATATCCCCCAACAACCTCTCCATGTCCTCAAAATGGGCTATGGCTTGATCTTGTCTGTCAATGTAATCTGGTAGGGCATGAGATTTATTTGCCAAGTGTTGGTGGGCATATATCAATGCTGAGGGGTCCTCCAGTTCTACTCTGATCATTAGTGGTTCGTTCAATTCCCCGTCATAACATTTTGGACCTCTGCTGCTCTCTTTTCTTCATGATTTAGCCAAGAGGCCATGGGCATAAGTTGCATGTCCCCTACTGTAGTGTTGGGGTCCCACAAGTTCATTTTGGGAAGGGCCAAGTTGTGTAGGTAAAAATCTAATAGCTTGGCCTTATCTTCTGAGTTGTTGTCACATAGAGCCATGAATTGAGAGTAGTTTTGAAATGGAGTAATGCCCATTTGGGCCAAGGTGTTGATCTGAAACTGTAACCATTAATCCTTAAGGTATAGGGCATATAATTTGGCAGCTTTCCTACACTGCAGAGCTTCCATCGCCCAGCTGGCCATGCAGGCTAGTTGGGCCTCCTTTTCTTGCACCTCCTGTTTCAGAGACTGTATCTGTTGTGATGCTTGCAATTCCTTTTCCTGTAGCTACCTAGTCGATGCCTCAATCTCAGGCTGTAACCCATCTCTCTTCTACTAATAATTAGTGGTCTCTCTGTCTGTTGTGGGCTCCTCCTGTTGCTTCTATTTTCCCAAGGTGTGCGGCCTATCTTCCATAAAGTGTCCCTGTAACTGTAGCTGCTATTTGAGCAACTCATTTTCTTCCTGTAGCTTGGCCCGCTGGCTGCTTTCTACATGTCGTACCAAAACCAATTCTTTCCTTGCCTCTTTGAGTTGTTCCTCCAAGGGTTCCATATCTGCCACATCCTTGGACTTGGTGATTTTCATCCAAGTGTGGGTCCTCACTCTCTCTTCCTCCAGTGCAAAGAAGAGCGGCACTGTAAATTTTTGGGGGATTATCCTTCCCGGCTCGAGCAAGTTATAGTAATAGCCCAGGTTGGGCTAGGGGCTTGGTCCCTCAATTTCCTCAATCTTTTCCTCCTTCTCGGATGATGTAGCTACCTTTTCATCCAACTCTACAGTCTCCTTTAGCCTAGCCAACATTTCTTGTAGAATTGTTTCAGCATCCTGTAGAGAGGTTTTTGTGTCCAACATTTTAACCTTTTCCTTCCAGGTGGACATCTTCAGGCTTCCCCGTTCATAGATGATGGATTCCTTTGGAGGAGACCTTTCCTGTTGTTTAATTGGGGTGTCCACAATCATAATTGGTTCTTTTGACTGTGACTGGGGTCTGCAATCTTTTATGCGCATGCTTCTTCTTGGCTTAAAATACATAGAAGGCTCCCTTTTTCTCTTCCCTTTTTGCTGTGGGGTTGTGCTTAAGGCAACCAACACTGATGCTGCCTCCATAGCCAAGATCTCAGGTGATTTCTCCTTTTTCGGCTCTGCTTCCATACTTCCTGTAGAAAGTCTTGTGTGGAATATTTTCAGGCTTCTTGTAGAAACTGTTTTGGGACTTCCTGTAGAAACTGTTTTGGCTTGTTTGGTTGTATGTGTCTTTCCTTTTAGCTCTTGTTTTCCTTGGTTATGATCTCCTTTATTTGGGATTTTCCAGTTCCCTCTGCTCTACTTTGCAGTCATTTCTCCCTGGGTGTTTGTGCCATTGGTCCTCCCATAGTTTTAGGTTCAGTAACTTGGCATTTTCCTTGTTTCTCCTTCTGCTCTTTCTGTGGTGGTTTGGCTTGTGTTTCTTTGCCACTGGCTTTCTCTTTGGCTTCAAGGTGTTTCCCTTCTTCACTGCTGGATGAGGTGAGTTCCTCGGCCAGAATTCTTATATCACCATCTTTGGACATATTGCAGAAAATTTCCCAGGAGAGGGGGACAGTGTAGGTATGGAGGCCATCCTCTACCAAAATCTTGATGAGCCCATGATGGGCTAGCTGATCTAGGGTCCCCTCCTTCAATTTTGTGCCTCATTCAATCAATGATTACAAGAGAAAATAGGGGATGCTTAACTTCTGCTCTGGGGGTAGATCCCACCCATGTCTTAGTTCTTTTAGCAACCGGAAATGATAGCCGTAAACAATACTAAACCGCCCCTCACAGGTAATGTATTTCATAATTTGGAGACTGGATTCACTCCACAGAGGATGTAAACTGGCCCTCCTTACCCCGTTCTTATCTTCTGCAAACTGTTCCTCTGGTAGGAAGAATTCTTTCTTGGCTTTTTGGCCTAATGCTCTCTCCTCTTTGCTCCAAGGTATCCCTAATGGCAGGTCAGTGACTCAACTAATGAGTTCAGGGGTAAGCTGTAAGGTCAACCCTCTGAAATTCACAGTGGCCAGAGTCTTTGATTTAGGTTGCAAGGACATCAAGAATTGTTTTGTTATTTCATCGTCATGTCCCTGAATTTTGTCACGAAATGCCATCGAGTTAGCACAGGTGAAGAGGTCCACAATTGCGGGATGTTCACGCAATTTTCTGGAATCCGAGGGTTCCTTCCTGATAAACCATCCTGGCATGGTGGGAGTGTTCTATTTAAATGCTATGAGCAGAAAGGGAGTGTTGTTTTATTTTTTCCTCCTTCGAACTTCGAGAAAGGATTTCTCAGGTGTTTATATTTCAGCTCCGCACCAACTCCCTGGTTCTAATGCTTTTGTTGCCCGAACTTGACTGTCTATGTATGGAGGGGGAAGTTTTGTTTCCGCAGACAGGGTACAACACTTCAATTTTTTTACTCCCAGCATACATGCAAATGTGCAACTTCAAATTTTTATATACAGGCTAGCCCTCTCAGTGATTTATCTTTTCTACAGGAGAAATTTTTCATAGGAACCTGTTGTGGCCACCAACAACCCCCCTCCTTATTTAGTATTATTGTTAATATTAAGTAAGGGGGGGCCCTTAGTTATTAAATCCAAATACGTTAAAGTAGCATTTACATTTCTTTTTCGCAAATAAAGTTACCATCATAAGCTTAGGAAGCCCCCTTGGAAACTCTTAGAATCTAAGTTTGTGATAAGGTAAAAATTATCTTATCAAGGGAAATCACATCGCAAGAAAATAGCGTGATGCCATCTCACAAACACAATCCCAATATTCATGAGATAACGATAATGACCAAATATCGCATCACACTTAGCATAACTTATTTAAAACACTTCAAAAAATCTACCGATATGTGATGGCACTGATCGCAAGATCGCATCTCGCAAGCAATAGGTTAACAAAAAAATTGTCATACATAATATTCCTACGATCTGCAATATTGCGATATTGTGATTCTGCAATTTTGTGATTTTCGATTTTGCGATTTTGCGATCTGCGATGTTGTGTAGCAAATCGCAAAATCGCTCCATCGCAAATATTTCTGTCTCGTTATTCAAGAAAAATAGTTTCCATAAGCTGACACATGGTTATGCGCTTTAAATGCTAATAAAAGAATTAGCTGTCAGTTATTAATAGAATATGGGTGCGTGCTCTTCAAAGAACATTTCACGTAAGGTGGTATATTTGGTATGTCTATGGCATTTAAAACTTTCCCATCACCCTTACTTGTCATTCAATTTCACCTCACTTGTGAATTGCAGGCACAGAGAGCAGAGGACTATACAAAACAATACACAGGCTGAAATGGGAAAGAAAAGCAAAGGCCCGAGCTCTGAAGAAGAGAAAATGGTGCCTTTGTATACAGACACAACTTGCAACAGAGACGCGAGAATAGCTACGTGGGAAGGCATGTATAACAAGCTCGAAGAGGAGAATCCCAGAGTAATGGAGGTTACAGCTATTGCAGGCTCACAAAGCTCTTCTGAAGCATCCCTCGCAGAGCTAGCTTGCTCATTCTTACATCGGATAGGAGCAAGGCCAAGAATCCTCCCATACACGGACATGGTCAAATGGATATTGGATACCGCAAAAATAAAAAATAGACAGTTCAAAGTTCATGGTCAAGGACTCATTGGTTCATTCGCTTCACAGGATTTAAAGCTTATGTATCATCTACCAGAGCCACAGGCAATCTACAATAGACAATTTACAGAGAAATTTGTAAAAGTAAATCCAGACCTAGCAGAAACTACCAAAGATTGGTCTAGGAGAGATGAGCCGCTGAAGAAAGATAAACACGGTATGTACAGTACTGGTTCCTTTACCTCTCCATACTACTTTGTTGCTGCCATGCTCTGTAGAATATTTGGAAAGCTAGATATTAACAAATTCTCATGCGAGTGGCTTCCATTATTGGATGTTGCCACAAATGCCCCCATTGTAGATTGGACCAGAATTTTGTCTGATAACCTGGCCACAGCCATTGGCAGTTACCTATCCAAAAGAGCTACAGCTCAGAGGATCTATCCTCCATTTTACTTTTCTGCATATATAATGGATGCAATATGTTATGTTTCTATGTTTCCTGTTATGGGTTGGAAGTGGACGACACAAGACCCTCTACCCATTCATGTCTATCACAAAGAGTTATGGGACTCTCAGTTCATTCCATACTTCTACAAAATTTTTCATGGAGTTATGTTTCCCTTGTATAGAATTTTGTATGATAAAGACCCTCCAAGATGCTTGCCTGAAGCAGAAGTAGACATCCTCACTGTCGCAAGATGGTTCGGGGCAGAAATGTTTACTTATGTCAGGGTTTTTGGAAGTTCTACACCCCCTCATGTCCTACCTTTATATATCCCTGATAAACTCTTAGCCCGAGAGATCGCCTACCAAACCTTTGGGGAAGGAGGCCTAACTAAAGAATTAAAAGACAAAAAGAAGGCTATATGGCCACAGTTTCCTATAGCCTGTGGGGCCTTCTCACTATTCGATGTAGGTCACGCCTTTGCAGAAGTAAAGAATATCACATGCTTACAGCTATTCAAATTCACAGCAAGGCCATTTGACCCTTATGAGGTCGCCTACAATTTTACAACAACAGTCAAGATAAAGGTGTTCTCCGGAGAAAAATATTTATTTGATGATTTATTTCAGCAGAAAAACACATTGGAAGAAATTCTACACACAACCCAACTGCAACTACCCCAGAAGAATTTCAAAGGTTTAAAACATACAGGGAAAGAAGGCTGGCCAGTATTCCTTTAGAAAAGCTATGCCTAAAACCCTAAAGAGAACCAACTCCAAGTGTTAGCCTCAGTGGAAGTTCAAGTACCAACGGATCTAAGTCCAAATCTGAAAAAGAAGTGTCTGAACACTCTAAACGATCCAGAAATGAACTAGATAAGAACGAAGGGTCAGTGAATGATACTGCCCAGTCAAAAGAACTTCTACATCAGCAGGTTATTGCCTCCCCGCAAAGAAATCCTCCCCCTCTAGTCATCCAAGCACCACCAGTCACAGCTGAATTAGACAAAGAATGGGAAACCTTCAACGACTTGATCAATCTTGAAGGACAAACCATGAAGACAAATGTTAGCGATGTACAGATAATAAAAGAAGTAGTCACAGGAACAGTAAGCGAAGTCTCGGATATGGAGCATATTCCTATTTCTCCATCCTCTGAGCTTGTACTAAAAGTAGAAGAAATCCCTCCCCTAGATGTATTTTATAGCCCATAGCATAAACCAGTAGTAAGAAAACAGAGAAAGAAAAGGAAATTGGAAAGCACACTCTCTCAAAACACGAAACAATTGGACGTCTTGTGGAAAGATCCGACAAGCAATCCCACGAAAAATCTCACCAAACTATCTCAGATCGCAGGAGCATATGCCTCCGCTACTATTGACAAAGAATCTGAGGTACAACAACTGCTAAAAGAAAGGGAAGAGCAGATACAAGTACTGCAACAACAATTGCAACAAGCCCATGCCAACAATGAAGCATAGAAACAGCTTGAAAAGTTGCAACAGGACTTCCAGCAGATGCAGATAAGCTATCAAAAAAGTTTGGATGAGAAAGGAAAACTGTTACAGGATTTGAGAGAGATGCACAAGGATGACCCTAAGCTCAAATAATTCATCACAGAGTCCATTTCCCTGAATGAGCAATTACTACAACAGCAAGAAGCATTGGGCCAAAAGATAGTGGAGTCATTATTGTGAAATCAGTGATAAAACCACTAATAAAGTGGTAGACTTGTGGAGTGACTATGATCTGATTGATAAATGAGTGACTGAATATTTGGCGTGGCAAGAGATGGACGAGGGTAAAAGAGCAGGTGCACCAAGAATAAATGAAAATCACAAGGAAATGCTCTTTAACAAATGGGACGAGCAAATCAAAGGAGCAGAATAGGTAGCAGAAGGAGCAGCCACGACGGCCAACAGACTTATTGATTGTATAAATGAAAATTTACACATGGAAAATTTGATCGCGGAGACCACTCCAGGGTACTTACCAAACACTCAATAGCTAGAAGCAGATTGGAAACAGAGAGCTCAAGAAAAGGCCAAAGTAATCCAAAGGCTAAGTAAGTTAAATTGGGATTGTTACTGGACATACTTGGTGAAGCCACATAGCCAATGGATGACTATTAAGTGCATTATAAATGCAACCGAAGAAGTGGCGCCAACTCTCATAGATTCTGTTTTCTCAACCCAATTAAAAGCGGAAGTCAGCCACCCAACTCTCCTCAAACAGATGATGCATACATGTGATTTCAGATATCAAATACAAAAATAGTTTAATTTTAGTTTTAATTTCGTTCTATTTTCCTGAAAAGAGGACGACCATTTAAACCGCATCCTTTATTTTTCTAATGATTTATTTTTAGAATTAGTCAGTAGTATTTAAACCCTTCTCATGCATTTAGAGAAGGGTCCAGAAATTTATCAAAAACTTGTCCTCAGAACATGCACTTTTGCACCCTCAGAGGAGGTTTTGATGAATGAATGGAACAGGGTTTATTTGATATTTGCATTTGATATCTGCTACTGATGTTGCAATTCTGTACTCTTAGTGGATGTTAAATCAAGGAGAGATAAATCAATTGTCGCTTGAAGCTCATGAGTAGGACTAGTTATAAATGGTACTTTTATCTCTTAACCATTTCTGCTTATGCTTTAAAGTGATATTCAGTTTTCAGTTGTTTATATATTACAGCGTGGATGCCTGAGTTATCATTTGGCACTTTTGTACGGTGATAGCTATTTATTTATGCTTAGTGTGATGAATAGCTCTTTATGCGATATTGTTTTTCACAACTGTTTCGTCTAACTTCTGTTATACGACCGAGTAGTTCATATTTATTGAATTCTTCTTCTTATAATAGCTTAATGATCTTTAT
>APFE030888545.1:0-14667 GCA_000404065.3 Pinus taeda | reverse complement strand
ATATCCTCCAGCTCAGCCAAGTTTAACAAGAATAAAAACCAGAAAACAACCTATATCATATCTAACTGAAAACATTAGATCACTGCTAACCATAGAAGATGCTCTCTAATTTAAGGGAAAAATAGAAGATGACATCATTAACACTTACATTAACCAACCAGATGTCGTATCCCATCTAAAATGTCACATGATCGAAGTAGCCCTCGATAACGAAATAGAAGGAGATCCCTTAAAAGATATTAACGATCAATCAATACCAACAACTTCTGTTTATAACAACAAAACCATAGAAATTAAGCTAGGAAAACCTTTGAATATTAACAAAAATCTGACTGTTGACCAAGAGCAGAAGCTTGTTCAACTCCTGAGAAAATATAAAGAGGCCTTTGCATGGGATTACCGGACATGAAGGGGATTGATCCCCAATTATGCATGCACCACATTTATACAGAGAAAACCTCAACGAAGGTTAAATCCTCATCTTAAAGATATTGTTAAATCCGAACTACAAAAATTTTTAGATGTAAACTTCATCTACCCCATATCTGACAGCAAATGGGTCTCTCTATTAGTAGTGGTGCCAATAAAGAAAGGAAAGTGGCATATATGTGTTGACTATAGAGAGCTTAATAAAGCAACCCAAAAAGACCATTTTCCCCTTCCATTCATTGACTAGGTCTTGGACACATTGACAGGAAAAAAAAATATTTTCTTTCCTAGATGGCTTCAGCGGATACAATCAAATTCAGATTGCCCCTGAAGATTAGGATAAGACTACCTTTACCCGCCCTTGGGGAACATTTGCTTACAGGGTCTTACCTTTTGGACTGTGCAATGCACCTACCACATTCCAGAGGGCTAACTCAGTATTTTTTCAGATCTGATAAATGAAGGGCTCGATGTGTACATGGATGACTTTACACCTTACGGAGATGACTTCGAGCCAGTGTTACAAACATTAGAGAAAGTTTTGCAAAGATGCATTGCCACCAGACTCTGTTTAATCCATGAAAAATGCCACACGATGATGACCGAGGGCCTCATCTTGGGTCACTATATATCAGTAGCTGGAATACAGGTAGATCCAACAAAAAATCAGATAATTCTTTTAATACCTACCCCTTCCACACAAACTGAGGTACGTAATTTCTTGGGATTTTATGGCTATTATAGAAAATTTATAAATAATTTTTCTCAAATTGCTACACCACTATATGCATTAACATGAAATATTGATTTCATTTGGACTGATAAATGTGATAGTGCTTTTGAAGATTTAAAATGGCTTGTATCAACAACCCCAGTATTAAGGAGCCCAAACTGGGATTCGCCATTCCAGATTTCATACGACACTTCAAACACAGCCATTGGAGCAGTTCTCAACCAGGAGGAAGATAAAAAGCCATATGTAATATACTATATCAACAAAAATCTATCTCTTGCTGAATTAAATTATATTATTACTAAAAAAAGAATTTTTGGCTGTAATCTATGCTATCAATAAATTCAGACATTATATAACAGGATACCCTATGGCTTTATACACTGATCACTCTGCTATTAAATATCTAACTAATAAACCTGTTACAAATGGAAGAGTGACAAGATGGTTGATTCTTTTGCAGGAATTCGATATCACTATCAAAGATCGACCAAGAAAAGAAAATCCAGTAGTAGACTTCCTTTCACGAATGCCAAAGACAGATGACTTGGCAGCAGTAGAAGACCAGTTTCTTGATGAACATTTATTTGTTGTAACTGTGAAAACACCGTGGTATGCGAATGTCGCAAATTACTTGGCAGTGGGCAAGTTACCTAAGCACTTGACTCCTAATGAAAGAAAACAAATAGTACAGTGCAACACGTGATTCTCTTGGATCAGAGGCTATTTATTTCATACAGGGGCCGATATGCACATTAGAAGATGCATCAGGGAAGAAGAGATCTTTGACATCCTGAAAGATTGCCACGATGGGCCTTGCGGCAGACATTTTGTAGATCACTGGACTGGTCACAAGGTATTACAGATGAGCTATTATTGGCCCACCATTTTTAAAGATGCTAAGAAGTTTGTCCAGACATGCGACAGTTGGCAAAGAATGGGATGCCCTGGGCAATCTGATGAGATGCCCTTGCACCTGTAGATAGTCATTGAACCTTTTGAGCGATGGGCGTTAGATTTCATCGATCCAAAAAACCCATCATCTAATCAAAAGACATATATATTAGTTGCAACAGAGTATGTGACTAAATGGGTGGAGGAAGAGGCACTACCAAGGGCAACAGAGGACTCGGTAATCCACTTTATTTTCCAACTATTTGTGCGATATGGCTTGCCTAGAGAGGTAATTACCGATGGAGGACCATAATTCATAGGCCATAAGATCGCTGCAACATTAAATAATCATCATATCATACACAGAATCACGACTCCATACCTCTCACAGGAAAATGGCCAGGTAGAAAGCACTAATAAGGTAATCGAGGCAATACTAACAAAGACAATTGCATCACATAGACATGACTGGGCTACCCGATTACTCGAAGCCTTGTGGGCATACCGCAAGACATGGAGAAATACCATGGGATATTCCCCATATCAACTAGTGTTTGGCAAAGAACCTATCTTCCCAATTGAATTTGAAATCCAGACATTGAGGATAGCTCAGGAGGTAGGCTTGGACTTAAGCAAAGCACAGATTAATAGGCTACATCAAATCAATGAATTGGATGAAATCCGGCTAACAGCTCTTCAACACACTGCACTAATCCAACAACAAAGAGCGAAATGGCATCATGCCCTTATCAAAAAGAAGATCTTCCACGAAGGAGATTGGGCACTCCTGTATGATTCTAGGTTCCAAGATTTCCTGGGAAAACTCTAGACCAGATGGTTAGGACCTTATGAGATACAAAAGGTGCATAAAAATCGCACCCTCACATTAGCCACCATTGATGGGTCTGGCTAGTCTTTTAAAGTGAATGGACATCGAGTACGACTCTATCACAAACCGCTTACCAAGGAGTCCTTTTGCCAACAATTACGGGAAGATTCCACCATACAGATTCTTACTGAGGAGGGCAACTTGTCCTTAGCATAGACCCAGTGAATAATTCATTTGTTTTTGAAATTTGTACATAAAATTTTCTTTCTATGTTGATTGAATTTGCTTGTATAAATTGTATATAAATTCTCTTTTTTTCTACTTTTCCTTTGATGTTCCCTCTAAGGAATAGTTGTTGTTCCCTTTAAGGAATAGTTGTTGTCCCTTCTAAAGAACAACAATGATTTTATGGATTCTCGTCATGTTGTTCCCTTTAAGGAACAATTGTTGTTCCTTCCAAAGAACAACTGTTGTTCCCTCTATGGAAGAACAATTTTGTGTACATATTTTCATGTTGTTCCCTTTAAGGAACAATTGTTGTTCCCTCTAAGGAACAACTGTCATTCCCTCTAAGAAATAGCAGTTCCCAATATATTTTATTTTCATGTTGTTCCCTTCAAGGAATAGTTGCTTTTCCCTCTAAGGAACAACTGCCATTCCCTCTAAGGAATAGCAGTTCCCTATATATTTGATTTTCGTACTATTCCCTTTAAGGAACAGTTGTTGTTCCCTCTAAGGAACAATTGTTGTTCCCTCTAAGGAACAACAGTTTCATGTGTATGTGTTTTCTTGTTGTTCCCTCTAAGGAAATTTGTCGTTCCCTTTAAGGAACAATAGTTTCGTATGGATTTGTTTTCCTGCTGTTCCCTTTAAGGAACGGTTGTTGTTCCCTCTAAGGAACGGTTGTTGTTCACTCTAAGGAAAAGTTGTTGTTCCCTTTAAGGAACAACTACTATTTCCTCTAAGGAACAACAATCCCATATGTATTTGTTTCTCACTGTTCCATCTAAGGAACAACTTATGTTCCCTTTAAGGAATAGATGTTGTTCCCTCTAAGGAACAACTGTTGTTCCCTCTAAGGAACAGCTATTGCTCCCTTTAAGGAACAACAATTTCGTGTATATTCTTTTTTTTGTTCCATCTAAGGAACAACTGTTGTTCCCTCTAAGGAATAGTTGTTGTTCCCTCTAAGGAACATCAATTTCGTTTGGATTTGTTTTCTCATTGTTCCCTCTAAGGAACATCAGTGTCGTTTGGACTTGTTTTCTCACTGTTCCCTTGAAGGAACAATTGTTGTTCCCTATAAGGAATATCGGCCGTTGTTCCCTCTAAGGAACAACAGTTTCATTTTCATCTGTTTTTACACTATTCCATATAAGGAACAATTGTTATTCCTTTTAAGGAAAAATTGTTGTTCCCTCTAAGAAACAACAATTTCAAGTCTAATTACTTTTCTCTTTTCGTTGTTCCTTATAAGGAACAACTACTGTTCCCTCTAAGGAACAATTGTTGTTCCCTCTAAGGAACAACAGTTTTAGTGTGCAATTTTTCTTCATGCTATTCCTCCTAAGGAACAGCTATTGTTCCCTATAAGGAACAACACCATCATGTATATATCCTTTTGCTGTTCCCAACACGGAACAACACCATCCGCGTGTATTTTTCATTCCTTGTTCCTTACAGGGAACAGTTATTGTTCCCTTTAAGGAACAACACTCTTTGTGTGAGGTTTTCTTTAGGAAATAAACACTTTGTGAATATTATTTCACTTTTTATGACCCTCTATCAAGCACAAGGGTACAAATATATATGAAAGGATACAAATCTGAGGATTACTGGAACAAGAAAGTATTGAATATTATCATCTTTAAACAATATTGCTTTGTATTGATTGAAAAAGAATCGACACAACCATCTATATCACTTCACTGTCCTCATTTCCATTATAAATCAAAGAGATTGATTACTTGTGCCATGCTGGTTCTTCCTTAAACCCTATAATTCTCTTTGTTCATTATCATCAAATAAGGTTGAGGGCATACTTTCTTCTATTTGATATGTTTAGACTTCTTCCACCATTCCTACTCCTAAGGAGTGTTGAGCCACCCTCTATGTATAAATAGGAAGTGTTGTTCTATATATATATATACTAACAATTGTATGATTTTGTTACAGATGGAGGATATGGGGTCTCATCACGAGCCAGTCTACCATGATCATAAGGAAGAAACAAAGTGGCATTCCCACTATGGCCACCACACTAGGGATATGATTCAATGGATGAATCAAGAAATAAAAAGTCCTTGCAACAAGAGGTCTCATCACAAGCTGGCCTACCCACCTTTTGCTCCTTCCTAGTGAATAGCAATGTGTTCATCTGGTCACCAAGCCAACATATTGGTCTCCACTCTGATATCATAATGCACTTTCCCTATTATACATAAAGGACCATGGTTCCAAAGGGTTAGAAAGCAACTCTGTCAAGGCTATAGATGCCTGCAGGCAATAGAAGCTCTGTTGATGGTATTGAAGTCATATTTCCAACATCAATAGTTATTTTAAGTCCCTTTCCTTATTTGGTATCTTTACTACAGAGCGATTATGTTCCTAATTTATATTGAACCTTTATGCATGGATATCTTCTAAAAAAATCAATCATAATAAGCTTTAAGTGGAATGATGATGGTAAAGTATATTTTTTGTGTCAGATGTCCTTTTTCCCTTTTCAAAATCACCTCATAGCATCTCTTCACTAATTGATACATTGATTTTAGCACTCTGATATCTCTTGCGATCCTTTCATAAATAGGCGTACCTTACCATTCCCATCATCCCTGTATGTCGCCACCAGCATGATTTTCCTTCATTCACTAGGTCGAAGGCGACCTATCATTTCAAAGGGGGGCGAGGGTGACTCCCAAACTACTTATGCATGTGTGTCAGTCCTTTATTTGGTTATGCCGAACTATATGACATTCCATAATAGCAAGTATTTAATGGTATTTATGCTGAAAAATATCATCCGATATAATGATCATAATGACTTGTTGTTCCATCGCTGACTCTGTCTATTGCTGTGTTACCTGTGCTAACTTATAGTGTGTAGAATTCAGGCAATATGGGAGGAAGAACAGTGCGTAGGGAGCCACTAATACTGCCTATTTCTGATGCCACCAGAGAAATTCTGATATGGTTAATAACTTATCTTCTAAAAAATGTAGAAAAAGTGAAAGAAGAGATGACATTATAGATATTGTTATCCTTGCAAAGCTTGTAGAAGTTATAATACCCACAATTTTGTGCCTTTTTGTGAAACTGGTAGGGCTCGACAAATATCACATCTCAACAATAGAAGGGTGTAAGATCACAATCAACTGTATAAATGAATGGTCTAATTGTAAATCTGAGACAACACTACAAACATAAAGTAGGTACTGCTTCGTGGACCCATCCAATATGATATGGTTGGAGATGAGTGGTAAAAATTTGGAATTCTTCAATCAATTGTTGAGAAAGCAGGCTCTTTTTGTTTCTATTTTCTATGATTAATTGTGCAATTTGTTGCTTGATCTAGAAACAATTAAGTGATGAGAGCTCCATTCTTCTACGATTAATTGTGCAAGTTGTTGCTTGATCTATAAATTGTTAAGTGAAGGGAGCTTCATTCTTGTTCTCATAGTAGCTTTACGCCATGAGAACCCACTAAGGGTGAGTGGAGGTTGAATTATTAACATGAATATCTAGGTATGCATCATTAATGTCAACACTTCACAGTTGTTTGATGTTGTTCAATAAGAAAGGCATTGACCATTTTTTCCTACAAGTCACATCATTCATTATCAAAATGACAATATCTCCAATGATAAAATTGATGTTTCTTCTTCCCTTCGCCAGTCAAACTAGGTGTTTCTTGATTGTGAGCAATAGCAAGCTAGCGTCTTTGAAGATATTTAGGAGGGATGTTCCAATAAGGAAATTGGGAAGAGTTTGAGCTTTGCATCGATGTGAGAAAGAAAACTTAAAGTATAGTTTATGCAAAAGGGTTTGTTGTTGTTGTTTAGGGAGAACAATATTATTGCGAGTGGGACCATTTCATTTTGGTATCAAAGCTATGATATGCTCCAAGAAGATATCAAATTTGAATTTTGGATGCCTTGGATGAAATATTATACTTGCGATTATGAAGTATTTAATTCAATTGTCTGAACTGTATTAGGGCTTGATTAATTCATCAACATATAGGTGTTGACATATGAGAGATTACATTTAGGTAAATGACATTTTGAGCAAATGTGGAAAAGGAAAGAACTAATTATGAAGCCCACAAAAAAGAATTAACAGTGGAGTAGGAAGAGAATCATTAAGATTTTGAACTAATTTCATAGCAAAACTAGTAAATATCTTTGTGATAAAAAAAGAAGATATGAACATGAGAAGAAAATGTTGTAGATACGTGTCCAAGAGTGTTAACACAAGCTCATCTTAACATTCTTCAAGTTGATTCCAACTACCTAATTGTTTGGTAGATTCTAAAAATGCCAGTAGTTTCAGAAATAGAAGTTTAGGCATTGACCATTAGCAACACGAGGAAGGTGGGAACACCCATTGTCATAGTGCTTATCAAAGGACAATTTTTACCTAGATGACATAGATAGTGCTTTTATTACTATTTTTAGTTAGATGACATGGATTGTGTTTTTATTACTATTCAATTTTTACCTAGATGACATGGAGAGTGCTTTTATTACTATTTTTAGTTAGATAACATGGATTGTGCTTTTATTACTATTTTTAGTTTGATGAACTGGATTGTACTTTTGTTGTGTAGCTATTAAAAAAAGCTAAAAAAAAATGTAAGAGATAATCTGAGCCCTCCGTTGCAAACAGAAATGGCATCATTTAAAAGATAATTTGAGTCATCGGTTGCAAACAGAATTGGCATCATCATCATCTACGAGATAACCAGCGTTGTAATCCTAGCGCTCCGCTCTTATCGAACAGGTTATCTCAACGGTCAAGGATGTTAATCGCTTTAATTATATTCAATTTCTGGATTCATATTGGCATTGGCATTGCAGTGCCTCTCCTCCTCTCCTCGGAGTTTCCTGGATTGTGTGGTCAGCCTAGTGCGTCTGGTGTGTCTGGAGGTCCATATGTTGTGTGTGTATGAATGTGGTTTGGTCTCTGTTGTTATGTCTGTTTTCGTCATCTGTTTGGTGTGTGTCTGTCTGGTGTGCTTGTATTCTCTGAGAGGTAGAGGCGTGCTTGTGTTCCCTGAGAGGTAGAGGAAGAGGCAGGTAGCGCGTCAATTATTGAATCAAGACAACTCTGCCCAAGGATCACAGTTAAATGCGCATCTGTCTGACTCGATGACAGGTAAATGAGGCATTCCGGTAAATTTATTTTCAAACTCTTTGTATGGATCACTCTTATTATGAGTTGTGGGTTGCAAACTAGATTAGCTAAATGAGAGAGGAATCAATTTGATTTTTAGAAAAATCACTGGCATAGCTCGATTCCTGTAAATAAATTGAGATGTTCAGTGTTGTTTGGTTTTTTAAATTAGATCTTCAACATCGCCAATTTGCGCATAAATGGAGAGAAACAGGGCCGGCCAATATCGCAGTTGGATCTGAGCGGTGACCATCGTCGAATAATGTCCACCGGGAGCGTTTTATTACGCAGAGCCTGTGGTTTCTTGGTTTTTTAGATCAGATCCTCTGCATCCATGGTGAGGCAGTTTCTTGGTTTTTTAAATTAGATCCTCTGTATCCATGTTTCTTGGTTTTTATTAAATTAAATGTTAGGGCATCCACGGTGAGGTGGTTTCTTGGGTTTTTAAATTAGATCATCTGAATCTGAATCCATGTTATTTGGTTTTTTTAACTTAGATCATCTGAGGCGGCATCATAAATCTCTCGTTGCACAGAAAGCGAGAGAAATCGGGCATGCCTTTCGAATATGGTCGGCGTCGAAGCATTTTTCTGGATGAGAAGTTCCTGAGAGCCTGGTGTTAAAAGATGGAGTTAACAGCGACCCTTAGCTTACCCGGTTTTGTTTTGAAGGGCGTAATTACAGCTTCGTATATGGTGCATAGGCCGGTGCTTGCTCCAGAACTGGTTTCTGCGTTGTTGCGGTGGACTTACGATGGGTTGCTCGGTCACAACATTTGTTTTACGCATCGTCTCCCAATGCACGTCTATTCTCCCAGATTATTCCTGCTACCTAGGGCTTGAGCAACGTTGTAACGCTTGCAAATATCATGTCTATCAATGTGGATTCATCCCTCAGAGGTAAGCACAACATTTTCTTGACTGACTCTGTTTTAAAGTCATTGTCGATTGCATGTGTGATTAAGAGATTGTTCAGATTGAATTGAATTTCTTGTAAAGTGGGTAAGTTTCTCTGCTATCTTTCTGTCTGCTTAGTAAATAATATAAGGGATTGTTTATGCATTAGCTATTTCTAGATTAAGCATATTAAATCCGAGGTCCCCAGCAACGCTCTTCGGTGATTTATTTTATCATTCACTGATGCAGAGGCTGTTGGGTCACCTTCCACACTGATGCAGAGGCTGTTGGGTCACCCCTTTATCTTCTACAGCCCCCAGACACCCTCCATACCGGTGCAGAGGCTTAGTATCTAATCCAATCTCACCCAGGCCAACTTAGCCACCCAGGCCAACTTAGCCAGAATATAGGAGATTACATAAAACCCCAGAACTTTTTTTATTCCTAATTTGGTAAATTTTCTAAAATATTGGGCACTCTCTGTATTTAATCATTCTTAATTTTTATTTTACGCCGTACGGTATATTTTGCTGGCCATAAGATTTTTTAACAAAAGATTTGTTAAGGCAATTAACAATTTTTAGTCATCAGATATTGTTGTCCTCCTTTCGCTTTTGAAACAGTAAAAATAGTTGTTCACATGATTTGGGATTGTATGTTTGTTCAGATTGCAATGTACTTCTTTGAATTTCTTGTAAAAGTGGGTAAGCTTCTCTCCTATCTCAGTTTTTGCACTGAATTATTGATGCAATCTGCATTAGCTATTACATCCAAGGCCCCAGCAACGCTCTTCACTGATTTATTTCATCATTAGTGGCTTGCTCTTCAGTGATTTATTTTATCATTCGTAGCTGAAGCCTAAACCTAGCTATTATCCAAAAATCTATATTCGTGGCTGAAGCCTGGACCTAGCTATTTTATCATTCATGGCTTTGCTCTTCAGTGATTTATTTTATCATTCGTAGCTGACACTGAACCTAGCTATTATCCAAAAATCTATATTCGTGGCTGAAGCCTGGACCTAGCTATTTTATCATTCGTGGCTTGCTCTTCACTGATTTATTTTATCATTCGTAGCTGAAGACTGAACCTAGCTATTATCCAAAAATCTATATTCTTAGCTGAAGCCCGGGAGATTGAGAATGAGTAGGTTCAGGAGGTGGGGTTGGATTCTGGAGGGTATCCCTTCCCGATGTTCAGGAATCGGGTAGTGAAACTTCACCGGTCGTGCTGCCTATTCTTTGGCTCTCTAACTATAGCTTAGATCCCTCTGCTTGTATGTCTCCAGGTGCCCTTCCATATTACTCAGATTGAATTTCTGGGTTTATATTTGGATTCAATACATTTGGTTTATATTGAACTTCTGGGTTTATATTTGGATTCAATATATTTGGTTTATGTTGAATTTCTGGATTATGTTGGATTTGTAATTTAATGGCTCAAGTTTTTTCTATAGGCACGGATTTGATTTGGGTCACCCCTTTATCCTCTCCATCTTCCCCAAGACACCCTCCATATTGATGCAGAGGCTGCTCAGTTGTTGGGTCACCCCTTTATCCTCTCTAGCTCTCCAGACACCCTCCATACGGATGCAAAGGCTCAGTATCTAATCCAATCTCACCCACGACCAAATTACCCTGTACATATGAGATTACATAAAACCCCATACCTATTTTTTATTTCATAATTTGGTAAATTTGCTCAAATACTGGGCTCTCTCTCTGTATTTAATCATTCTTAATTTGGTTGGCATTAAAATGCTTTAACAAAATATTTGTTAAGTTCATCGAAATATGTACATAAAAAAGCATTTAACAATTTTTAATGATGAGTTCCTTTGGCTTTGGAAACTTTCAACCAAGGTTTTCTGTGTGATTTTTTTTGCTGTCCCACTTTAAGTTGCAAGGGTGTGGGCTATTTTGAAATATTTCACTGCTTCCTATGAACCTGCCAATAGTACTCAATTCACTCCAAATAATAAAACGCCAGAGTCAGCTTGCCAATAATACTCAATTCACTCCAAAATAGTAAAACGCCCGAGTCTATCTTTTTAACGTTGTGAATTTTCTGTATGTGGCTTTGTCTTTGGATGTAACATACTCACAAATTTCATCGATCATAACTGTTCAGATTAAATTTCTGTGTTTATATTTGGATTCTTCTCTCCAATCACCTTTACCTTTACATGTGTGGTGGAGACCTTGCCAAATAGAGTAGTGGGCTTACGGTTGGTTGTTGGGTCTCCCAATGCACTGCCCACTCTCCCGGATCATCCCTTGTACATACGTGGACATTGAATCTAAGCACAAGGAAAACAACATTTCCTTGACTCACTATTGGATTTTTTTTGGTATGCCCATTCATTTATAATTTAGAGTGATAGCTGTGATGATAGCTGTGATGATTATGATAACAAATAGAATTACGGAGATAGCTGTGATTATTTTGATAAGAAATCTATTTATTTTCGTATAAATGATTTGATAGTAAATCTATTTATTGTTGTATTTTTATTTCTCTTTAGTAGTCAAGAAAAATAATTATTTTCCCTTTCCAAATTCTAAAAGGCCAAACTCCATGTTTCGCTGGGACTGTTTGCATTTAATTGATTATATCTTTTAATTTGATGAATATGTGCAAATGGGTTGTAGGCTATATGATGACTTGTGTTGCATGGGCATATCAAGGTTACATTAGAACTTAGAGTAAATGGTGCAAAGGTAAATTCAAAGCTCTATATGAGCTTTCAATTTATTCACTGCCTTTCAATTATCAATTTATGTTGGTCACTTTGCCTAATGTATTAAATTTGATTCTTCATAAAGTTTTTGCTACTTTAGAGATATGGTATAGATGACCACTAAATTTTAATAATTGTTGTTGTTTTTTTGGCAGATGATAAGAAAGCACATGAAGAATGTACAAGCATGCTAGGATAGATGAAATATCTACATGTCATTATGAATTCATTATGTTATCATGACCCAAAATAAACTAGCATTCATTTATTTTTCATCTTTATTATGTAATTACTCTAAAAACACCATAATAATAAAAAGTATTGTTTTGTTTGAAAGGGCTCAAAGCCCTTTCTCATTGCTCTTCAGGATGGACCATGGCTATCCTCAAGGGTTTGTGTCCCTCTCTCCACCTTACTTTTCATTTGCTTTTATTTGTTTATTTTAGAACTAGATAGTTTTAGTTTAATAGATTGTAGATTAAAAGTATCAAATAATGCATATATATAAATAGTTACAACATGTTCATTGCAAATCTAATATTAAATCAACCTGCATTTGATTTAATCAATATAATATTTTTCCAACCATGGGTTTTTGTGATAATTGCACAATTTTTGGATGCCTATTTAGTGGTTCAATTTATTGAATGTACATTGATTGGGTGGTGTATAGTAGTTGCAAAAAAATGTTGTATGCCTATTGAGTGATTGAATTTTTGTATGATCGAGTAGTATGTTTTTATTGTATACATTGATTGATGTGTTTTGTGTATGATCAAGTTGTATGTCTTTATTGTATGTACATTGATTGGTTGGTGTATAATAATTGCAAAAAAAATTGCATTCTTACTGAGTGATTGAATTTCTATATGATCAAGTTGTATGTTTTTATTGTATACATTGATTGATGTGTTTCGTGTATGATCAAGTTGTATGTCTTTATTGTATGTACATTGATTGGTTGGTGTATAGTAATTGCAAAAAAAAGTTGTATGCCTATTGAGTGATTGAATTTCTGTATGATCGAGTTGTATGTTTTTATTGTATACATTGATTGGTGTGTTTTGTGTATGATCAAGTTGAATGTCTTTATTGTATGTACATTGATTAGTTGGTGTATAGTAATTGCAAGAAAAAATTGGATGCCTATCGAGTGATTGAATTTCTATATAATCGAGTTGTATGTTTTTATTGTATACATTGATTCATGTGTTTTGTGTATGATCAAGTTGTATGTCTTTACTGTATGTACATTGATTGGTTGATGTATAGTAATTGGAAAAAAAATGTATGCCTATTGAATGATTGAATTTCTATATGATCGAGTTGTATGTTTTTATTGTATACATTGATTGATGTGTTTTGTGTATGATCAAGTTGTATGTCTTTATTGTATGTACATTGACTGGTTGGTGCATATTAATTGCAAAAAAAATTGTATGCTTATTGAGTGATTGAATTTATGTATGGTCGAGTTGTATGTTTTTATTATATACATTGATTGATGTGTTTTGTGTATGATCAAGTTGTATGTCTTTATTGTAGGTACATTGATTGGTTGGTGTATAGTAATTGCAAAAAAAATGTATGCCTATTGAATGATTGAATTTCTGTATGATCGATTTGTATGTTTTTATTGTATACATTGATTGATGTGTTTTGTGTATGATCAAGTTGTATGTCTTTACTGTATGTACATTTATTGATTAGTATATAGTAATTGCAAAAACATGTGTATACCTATTTAGTGATTGAATTTTTGTATGGTCGAGTTGTATGTTTTTATTGTATACATTGATTAATGTGTTTTGTGTATGATCAAGTTGTATGTCTTTATTGTATGTACATTGATTGGTTGGTGTATAGTAATTGCACTATGTGTTTCTACTCTTGATTGTAGGCATTTTTCATTGTGCATTTGTACTCTTGATTGTTTGTGTGCTTGTATTCTTGGTCGTACACATGTATTATTATGTGTTTGTATTCTTGATTGTATGCATTTATGATTGTGTGTTTGTATTCTTCATCACATTGTTTTTTGTGTATTTACAATCTTGTGTGTAATAAAATGTGAAGGAATGTTTATATGTTTGTGTATTTACAATGCTTTTTATGTAATGATGAAAATGTGATATGATGTTTGAGTACTTGTGTATCTATATGTTTTTTAATGGAATGATGAAAATTTGATGTGATGCTTGTATATCTATTATATTTTTGAATGTAATGATGATTGATGTTTGATTGGGTTGTTTGTTTATTTGTCATTTGTTCATTGTGATTGTGTATGTGCTTGGAATGTGAGAATTTGTGTGAGAATGAGAAAAATTTTATATGGTATCTTTTTGTATTTGCAGTAATATTTTTGTAATGATCAAAACTTGATGTCTATTTTCAATTTTAAATTATTGCACAATAAATTAAATGGGGGGATTGGAGAGTGTTGAGTGAAATAGTAATATTATATAAGCTACAATTGATGGGGTAGATCAAACGAACTTTAATATGTTGCTTAGGGAAATCACATAGGAAGTGGGTTTGGGGGAGTGATGAGTAATGAGTGATATAGTAGTATAACCGTAAATTAGGAGTTGAGGGGAGGGGGCAAATGAACTTCCACCTTCACATGGTTGGCCTCGTTAATAGAGAATTTATATCACAAAATTCTAGTAGTCAAGTGAAGTTCCTTTTTAAATATAAAGAAAATATTCTTTTTATATTTTTATTTAGCAAATTTTAAATAATAATAATA
>APFE030888537.1:13209-25230 GCA_000404065.3 Pinus taeda | reverse complement strand
ATCGTAAGGCTTTCTATGTGCCACGTGGCGGCCATATGAGCGCTAGATCGGAAGGCAGGATCGGAAGGATCTCAAAGTGCCACGTGAGGTCCATCGGAGCGCTAGATCGGAAGGATCTCGAAGTGCCATGTGACGACCATCGGAGCACAGGATCGTGAGGCTATGGAAACGCCACTTGGCGACCATCTGACAGCCAGATCGGAAGGCTTTCGAAGCGCTTATATTTCTGGAATCTGTAAAAGGTGTCTTGTAAATATTCATCTCATTCGTGTGGGAGAAATCGCGATTCATGAATACCCACTGTGATGGAGATCGATGAACTTATCCACGAACTACACAGAAACTTCGATCGTGCATCAGAGATAGAAATGGTATTCGCAAGACCAACCTAAGCTTTAGGCCTACTGTATTCTCTGTGAATTGGTACTTCGATCGTGCATAAACCCCTCTCGTCTCTGTAGCATCAGAGATAGAAATGGTATTCGCACCTCCAGGCCTACTATATTCTTCTGTGAATGGGTTTCAGTGTAAAGCTAGTTACGGTTTATTGATAAACACTATTTTGTTCTCTTTCATTTCTCTTAGCTATTATACGGCACGCTGAGTCTGCTGGTTGACATTTTATTTTCTGTCTTTTTCCTCTCTTTAAAATGAATTGGGTGAGTAACGTCTTCTCGTTTGGTCTGGAATCTGATTTTGCTATCCGTGTAAGGGAGTTCGGAGTAGAGATCTTAATTAATAGTTAAACTAGTTCGCAGCGAAAAATAGGGATGTTTCGTTTTAAATTGAGTGCTCATCACGGGAAAGGATGTCAGCGTATGGAAATGTGATGACAGGAACGCTGAAGCTGAAAAGAAAAGCTAAGAAGAAATAACAAAAAATAAATATTATGAGCAGAATCTGCCAACCGTAGAAGCACCAAAATCATCAACAAGTGATTCAGAATCTATCCAAAACTAAGGAGGCTCAAAATGAAGGCACTAAGGCACATCAATCTGCCAATCTGTTTATGAGGTTGTCAACCAAATCACAAAAAAAAACGAATTGAAGATTTCAACCCATATTAAGCAATCTCAGTAAACATTATGACATTCCAAGATAAATTATTAACACTACTTGTCCATCATTTGCTATTTATTTTCCGTACAACATATGATAATTGGTTTTGACAATCCCGAATATCACAAGCAGCAAGACTTATATGAAGATTTACTTTAGTTGTTATAGCGGTAATTCTGGCTATCTGTCATAATCATCTAAAGTTTTTATCCCATACTAACTTCGAACACTAATTGCAAAAGTATTTTAGGTTAATTGTTATGTTGTGGATTTTCATTTTATTACTTTTCATTTAAGTTGTTATTAAAAATGTAATTTTATTTATGTGGTGTGGATTTTCATTTTATTATTTTTCATTTAAGTTGCTATTGAAAATGTAATTTTATTTAGATAAATGAAATCAATGTTTTATAGAAGATGGTTGAACTAGTAGAGTAGGTGGGCTTAGAATTTCAAAAAAAACATGGCAATATATCTACAATAAACATCATCATTGATAAAACAATCTTGGTTATGACGATTAAAATTATAATATAGTACATTTTACTTTACATTGCGTTAATAAGTGAATTCTATAATTATAATATTGATATTGTAATGATAACATCATCATTGATAAAACAATGTTGGTTATGATGATTAAAATAATATGGTTATGATGATTAAAATAATAATATAGTCCATTTTACTTTACATTGCGTTAATAAGTGAATTCTATAATTATAATATTGATTCGGTTAATAAGTGCACTATAATTATAATGTTAATTCACTTAATAAGTGTACTATAATTATAATATTGATTCAAATTTGATAATCAAAATAAAAATGTAATCAATTTTATTATGCAAAAATATAAATTAATATATTTTTAATTTAAATAGATAAAAATAAGAATTTAAAAATTTATATAAATTTTGTTAAATTAAAATCAAAATATTTACAATAGTTAATATTGAAATCAAAATATTTATAATAGTTAATATTGAAGTTGTATATTTCTATGATATAATTATTATAATATTATGTAAGATTTGGAAAGAATGAAGCCAAAGGATTTTAAAGCGGAATGCTGGATGTGGAGTAAGAGAAAATCCAAAACAATATTATATAATGCATCAATGCAACATGGAAAATAAAAGCCCTGAAACATTATGGGAAATAATTTATCGTTTTCCAAGACTTTATTCATAGCAACCTAACTCATAGGGACCCCTCAGATAGGGTTTTGGTCTCCTTAAACTCAAGCATTCTTGCAGACGAACATTGATGGTGCATTGAAGAGCAACCTAAGGTGTAGGAGGAGCTTTAAAGGATTCAAAGGGAAATATTATAATACTAACCTTCAAGAACCCTAATCTACCAACCTTGAAACACACTAAATCATAACCCCCTTACACATATTCACTTAGGTTCAACATTGACTATTACTATCACTATCAAAGAGTACATGTTTGTGTAATTCAACTAACACCACTAGACATTAACCCTTTGCTCACTATATTTGTTGAAAAATGCGTAGCTAGGTTAGATCTTCATAAGTATGAAATGTAATTTTGTAAATTATAAAATGAAAAGAATTTATTATTATTATTATTATTATTGGAGCATGGGATTCATGCTCAAGCTCTTTTATTTTATAATTTAAGCACCCATTTAGTGCTTCTAGGGTTTGTACTAGGTCTAGAAATCAAAAGAGTCATTGTCATATATTGAAGACCCTAATGGGTACATTGTAACTTGTAAAGGAAAATTATTTTTTTCTTTAAAGAGTCAGAATACCCTCCAATATCAAGTCAGCCTAATTGAAGGGCCACCTATACCCCTTAAAGAAACCTATACAAGCAGAGGAACTCGTCCTCCAAAGACACACTCACTCATCTCCCATTCTATGCGAAGAAGAGGACGGAAAGAAGGACAAAGAAGAGGTCAAAGTGTTTTGGGCTAATTATCTCTCTCATGTGCTAAGGAAAGTTAGGGTTTTTGCTCAAGGGTTTCATCTAGTTCAATCTTTGAAGGAAGGAAGGAAAGAAGGCCAGTGAAGGCTACTAAGGGTATCTCTCAAGCCCTAAGTCACAAGGAAAGGTAAGCAGCGGAGAAAAAGTCTTTAGGAAGAAGTTCGAAGTTCCCACATGTGACAACAACAGTTGCAACAGTTGTAGGGAAGACGAAATTTCAGATATGCAATAGGAGTTTGAAGTTATTGCAGCAAGAGGTTGAGTTGGTGCAATTGGAAGAGATTTAACTGGGTTTGGCTAGTACAAGGTTTTCACATTATCTCAAGTGGTTGATCTTGATCTTGGAGGGTATAGGTTTGAGTCATAAGGTCTTGGTATTCGTCAATTGAAAAGATCTATAAGAAGAGAAGATATTTAAGGGTTTTCCCCTCAACATGAGGGGTTTTGGCCCTGGCTTGCAGCCTATATATTGTGTCATTGTTCTTATTGTTTTGGTAGTTGTTTGATGCTTCTCACATTATAATAATAAGGATTAAATCTAATAAGAAAAAGGGTAACACAAACAATTATCAAGTTGAAGAGAATTAACATATTCACTGCCCTATTGAATTCTCAACATGGTATCACAACTAAGGTTAGCTAAGGGCATCATGAATATCTCCTCTACATTGAAGAAGTTCATCAAGAAGTTTTCCAAGATAACAAGCTATTTCAAAAAAGGTATCAAGAAAGCATGGAGTCTCTTATTTTCTTCAATGAATGTTGAATTTCCACGACCTTGGGTTAGTAGGTTAGAGTCTTAAAATCACTGACGCTACTAAACCAAGAATCTCAACCATAAATTACTTTTCACAATGGAAATATAATGCAGTAAATCACATATGCACAAATATACACGGTTTTTAACAAAATTGTACAATCGCAATCTTCGTTATATTAAACCAAATCTGAATAATACAAAAGTCTATGGTATACAAGATACAATGACAAACTTCGTTGTGCAAATTCGATGTCATATCTTGTCCTACTGGTCCTTCACTCCCGAACTGCACACTAGTAGTGCCTTAGTCCATCTAGGCCACTACACATCGAGACTCCAAGAGGGCTACCACCAAAAAAATATTGCAAGTCACTTATGTTGCATGTACATGGGCTCATCAAACTTCTCTCTAGGCTGACAAATACTTGAGATCCAATCTACCTTCTAGTAGCCTCTTTCGTCCATCAAAGAGCTACTATTTAGGATTCAAACTTCACCCAATCACGTCGCAGGGGCTTCACTCAATGAATCTCTGACATAGCATTCGTGGAATACTAAACAATACCCTTAATTTGACGACATATTGTAAAATACGTCTAAAAATCACTTTATGTAACCCCCTACCAATACGAACCCATTACACCTTCCCAATTTAAAAATCCCGTAATTTCACTAGATATTGTAGGTATCCATTTTTTCATTAACATTTATTATACCCCTTTATATTTATATCCCTTTATTTTCATTAACAATGGTAAGCAGATTTTGCACCTAGAAAGAATAACCTAGTTGTTAGGTAGTTGAAAACTTGAAAGTTTCAACCAAAAAGAGGAAAATATAATTTAGTTCATTTACAAATACATACTATGGAAGATTTGAATGGAAAATACAAATATTTGAACTCTCAATTTCATCTATATTGTATTGGATACTGAAAAAGATACACTACAACAGTTTAAAACAAAACCTTGATAACCAACACAATGGCACACATTTCATCTTTCTTATAGAATAGGAAGAGGAGAGAAAGTACAATGAATATGGACACATGAAAAATCCTATCTGGTTGTACTTTGTCAAATCATAGCCCTAAAGTGATCACCTATTGCACCATAATTTCATGGTAAGAGTGCCAGGTAAGTGTGTCTCCATCAAAATATGAGTAGGAGCATGCAAGCATTCATCCCTTCCATGAGATTTGTGTCCTCTACCTAAGATGAGATTTCTCATGCATAAGTATTTTAATTTAATAAAGATTTGCACCCTCTTAGTAAGAATAGATCATGCATGCTAAAAATAACAAACAAAAAACTCTAATAATAGAAAAATCTATCAAAAAATGAACATGCTAAATTTGAAACAAAATCTAAACTAGAAATAATTGAAGGCGTGACATGCGTACCCTTAGAATGCATGCACCCTCTTCCAAACAATAGTCTATTTCACTATCTCATGTGGCATGCATGTTCCCCATACCAAGCAATATTCGATATCACTATCTCCTCCACTTTCATTCAACTTGTTCATCACTAATGTAAGGAAACAATGAAGGTGCCATATATGTTGTCTTCTCTACTGCCCCATCATTGGGAGGATCACTAGCTTAGCAACAGGTAAAAAATCATAAAACACACATTAAACATAGATCAGAGAGGTATTAGTAATGTGATGCATGTTTGTTCTGAAGCAAGGCTGCTTGGGAGTGGGAGCAGAAGCGTGAAGCGAGAGTAGAAGTGGGAAGGGGGAGTGGAAGCAGGAGCGAGTGGCATTTTCCAAAGCTCCCATGTTGGAAGCAATTTTGGGAGTGAATTCTATATAATATATATATTTTTTTATATTTTGATGCATATATGTCAACAAAATATTCTAAAATGATGAATTTCTGATAAAAAACATAAAAACATGAATTAATCCATATAACATCATTCATCTAGTAGTTATAATCTCCATCTACCACAGGCCCGCAAATTGCAAGTTCACATTTATATAGCATGTAAGGATACACATAACCAAAATAAGATCGAGTGCAATCCATCTCTTAACCGAAGAATATATCAACAACTAGGCTTTGGATGGCCTCTAAGATCCAAAAAAATCATGCTACAACAAATACCTTCATACTATCAAAATCATTATCTATATTGGGATCTTTCCCATTAATATCACCCACTAAGAATTAACATAAGATAGAAAAAACGTAGCATGTCAAGTCAAGATTTTGTTTAAGTGATAGGTACATTTTTAGTAGGGACATGATAGAGGAGTTTTAGATCCAATGTCACTAACATCAAGGTACATAGAGGGATTGGTTCTCTTTATTAAATATGAGTTCCATACCCTATTACATGACAAAATCCAATGGAAACATCGCACTCCCCCCAATCTTGAAATCCTGAAAAAATAATAACTCTACTGGATTTTGAGTGAGATCTAAAGTTATACTTTCTCCATATGAAATCTAATGAGGTCAGAACCACTCTCAAACATCCTGAGTCGTTTCATTGTAATGTTAAAATTTTAAGTAAAAGGATGAAAATTAAATATCAAGGAGAATGTCACTTTTACTTTAAGAATTTAACATTACCATGAATTGCATGTCAATACTAGGGCCATATGTTTGAATATTAGGCTACTATGGACCTAATATTACCATATTTTTTCCTTTCTCCCTCCCACTGTCGATACTCCTGTAATACTCTTGAACGTCTATTTCTTCAGGCCACTTGTTTTTTGCCTCCGCGTGGGCAATGTAATCCATAAAAAAATATCTTATAATACACATATTTCTATACAACATATAAAAACCCTTTACCCCCTATTATATGCTTAATATATTATTTCATTTTTTCCTCAATTTTTATGCCCCAATATGAACGTACTTGATATGGTATTGCTTTTTCAGTGAAGCCCCCGTGAATCACGCACCAACAATGTACTTCTTGTATGTTGCTCTAGGCTACTTTAGGTAGCAAACAAACTTCCCTCTAATCAAATCAATGATACCCAATCATGTCACTATCAATTCTGCTCCTAGGAAGGCTCTTCTCCACCATGGAAGATGCTCCACGTGACATCAATAGATTGCTCCAATCATGATCCAATTTTGGTCAATTCTATGACCCAACACACATCAATCTCTTCTCCAAGTCTGATGTCCTCTTGTTGCCCATGACTATCACTAGTTAGGGAATATTTTGCAGGCTACAACAACCATTAACCAACCTCTAAACAACACTCAAACAAGCTTCATTAACTGCGACCTAGTCTTGGGAGACACCTCCTTTACCAAGCTATTGTCCTAGGCATATATAAGCCCTTTAAAATTCCCCTCCACACACCCTACTGTGGTGCTATGGCATGCAACCTAGCCCACATAAACCTGTAGCTTACCTCTACCTCGACCCTTTAGGGAGCTACCTCAACCTCCCTTCCAGGCCCATAAACAAACCCCTAAACAGACCCTTAGAAACAGGCCTAGGCTCCACATTGTCCCTTCTTCTTTTGCTGTGTCTAAATCAGAGTGTTCTCTCTCCCATGAGGTTGACTTTGATGTATATGTCTTGCACAAGATGGATGCTCCAAATGAATCCAATTCACCTCATATTTATACACAACATGAGGGCTCCAAAGAATTAGTGAAGAATCATGTATATTGGATAAATTCTCCTCAAGCCTACATGACTTTATTGTCCAAAATTGATTGACAACTTCAAAAATTCATATCTCAAGTTCTAGAGCTCCGATTTGATTGATCTTTGGAGAATTGGAATCATC
This sequence comes from Pinus taeda, assembly GCA_000404065.3. Classification (NCBI taxonomy): domain Eukaryota; kingdom Viridiplantae; phylum Streptophyta; class Pinopsida; order Pinales; family Pinaceae; genus Pinus; species Pinus taeda. Next base: position 17,680 of record APFE030888537.1, on the reverse strand, counting down.
TCGCCGAGCTCTATAACCCAAAAATTTTCCCAAGCTCAAATTCATCATGGTTTTGAGCCAAATCTCGATGGGTGCAAAATCCCATACTTGGGTTCCAAGCCCACAAGTGACCCTTATGGTGTTTTTCCCTCCAAACCTTAAACCCTAGGGCTTGGATTACATCCCAAGCTACACAAATCAACACTCCCTCTTAGCGAGGAGGGTACTTACAAGACTAGGAAGTCTCCCATCATCATCATCACTACTTGCAATGCTTTCCCAACTCTTGGTGCTCACAATCGCAACAATCACGGTATAGTGAGGCACGCCCTTCTTGGAAGTGTTGTTGTCATTGCTGGCAGCATCTTGCTTCTTCTTATTATCATGTAACGTCTTCTACTCTCTCCATGATTCCTTCTTGTCAATTGTAGGAGCACCCTTGCTCCCCAGTAACCATGTGCTCTTCTTGGACTACAGAGTCTCCCTTTGAATCCGCAAGCTCCCTCTCAAACTAGACTCCCTCTCAGTATCTAGAGCCTGGACCTTCTCAGGAAGGTGTACCTTCTTCTTAGAAACTTGTACCTGCTCCTCCGAAGCCTACATTTGCACCTGCACCTTCTCCTACTTCTCTGGAACCTGCACCTACTCTGCTTGCTTATTTCCATGATCCACAAGCTTATCCGTCAACCTTTAGAGACCATGCTCTCTAACTCTGAGTATAATCCCATCGGACTTAGAGCCTCTAGGCCTGTGTCTTGCCTTCCCATCCTGGAACAAGACCTCAAACCTCTTCCTCTCGATCATCGAGACATAAATCATGCTATATCTGAGTCTTGGTACAAACAATACATCCTGGACCTGCATCACATGTCATGTATACATCCTAAATGGCACAACATCCGATCTTCGGATCTCCAACTGAATCTTGTCCCCCAACACCATATTTAACTTTGAGTCCCATTCAACTAGAGTTTCAAAAACCTCCTGCGACCTTGTCATATGCTTTGTCGCACCATTGTCCATGTACCATCCATCCTCATTGACAATACCCTGCGAGAAATGAGAAATCATAGCAAAGTCCTCCTCTTTGAATCTCCTAGAGAGATCATTTATCTCAGTTGAATTGGCAACACGGTGGCCTGCTTTCCTTTCCTCTTCTCATCATCTTCATTCTTCTTCATCGGACACCTTGATGAATAATGACCCATCTTGCCACAATTGAAACACTTGACTTTACTCAAGTCCTTCTTTCGCTTACCCTTCATTTGCGCTGCAAGTGCCATGTCATCATCTGAAGTCTTCTTCTTCAAATGAAGATCCTCGTCTCACAACTCTTCCTGAATGAATTCATCCAACAACCTATCCCATTCTAGCAACTTCTCCTTGTAAATGATCCCTTTGATGGAGGGCTTCCAATCTTAGGTGAACCCTTTCAAGGAAATCCTTACCATATCTCCATCTGAGGTAGACACACCAATGGCAGCAAGATCATCTTTGACCTAAAACAATCTTGTCAAATACAAGGTCATGTTTTCACCCTTTATCATCTTGGTGGACTTCAACTTATCCTCCAATACCAATACCCGGTTTTCGTTCTTATTTTGGATCAAATTATGAAGAGTCATCCACATCTCATGTGCATTGTTCTTCCTAGACAAATGAGGTATTAGAGCATCCTTCACACCATCTAAGATGATCAATCACGTCCTCGCATCCAGATATTCATATATTTCCAACTCCTTAGGGTCGGTTAGCTTCTTGATCTCTTTCTCGGTGAACTACTAGATCTTGTTGACCTACAAGACCAACTTGATTCTTTCTTTCCAAAGACTATAGTTGGACGACCCCTCCAACCTATCCTTATACCAGAGACCTGCCTGCAAATTTGACTTTGTAGTGAGCCCTTCACTTACAATGTGACCAAATCCTTCTCACGTTGTAATTTGATGCGCACAACTTTGATTTACTTACTTCCAAAGTAGCTCAGACACGCTCATATACCATGTTGAATTTCCACGACCTTGGGTCTAGGTTAGAGTCTTAACATCACTAATGCTACCAAACCAAGAATCTCAACCATAACTACTTTGCACAGCGGAAATATAAGGCAATAAATCACTTATGCACAAATATACATGGCATCAAACTCAGCGAACTCAACTCCGCCTTGGCTTCAAAAGTGTAATTTCATAAAATGAATGTCGGTCTCATGCCAATAGGTCTCATACGATGAATGCGCAGGAACCTAGTACATAGACCATTTTTCTCTTTGCTTAGCTACGCAGGGATTATTTCCATTTCCAAATATCAATAATTATTTTCCAAGAAAATATAAAATAACAATAATATTTTACTATATTCTAAAAGGTGAAGATGTTGAAATCATGCCACAAAGTGAAAGGAAATCAAATGTCTTTCCTCAAACCACCAAATATATAAAGAAAACAATAATAATTATAAAAATAAAACTAGATCTATCGATCTATGCATGAAATGAGTCAAGGGACTAAAAAAATCTAACCAAAACAAACCAAAAATTTCAAACTTGACAAAATCCTCTAAGCAAGCAGTAAAAAAACCGCTAAAATTTTCTAAGATATCAGAGCTAGACATAAATTTAATTTCATGTACTTGAATAAGCCCATTGTTTCTTAGATTTAAACTTCTTAAATTAATTATTAATCATTTAATACTACGACACTATCTATGTGAAAAGAAATAGGTCCCAACTTCATCAAATCTGACTTCATTTCCAGTCAAAGATCAAATCCAAAGGACACTAACTCGTTACTCTAGGATGGTGCTAAAGTTAAATACACAAAATAAAATAAAAAATAAAGATATGATAAAAAATAGACCTGCAAGATTGTATTGGTCAAGTGTGGCAAGGACACCAATAAATGAGACTAGAGAGATTTATAGAATGTAGTAGTTACTAGTGTGTGTCTATTGTGTGATTAGTGGTATAGTGGAGAGACCTACCAAAAAGGGAAGTTGGTCTCTGGAAAGTGTAGTAGGGAGATCCATAGATCATTTATGTAAAAGGAATATGAGAAGTGTTGTCTTCAAGTTGGTTATGTTATGGTAGAATTTTGTTGGTGATAAGTGGTAACAAAACAATTACATCAATAGGTAAAAAGTAAATTTGGGGCATGAGTTGGACTTACTTGTGTTATCTCATCCCTTAATGGTCCTAAGGACATGTGGGGACCTGAACAACGTAGTACCTGAAAGACTTGAAAGCATGGCTGACAAATGACTGACAAGACTATACAAAATAATGTCGGTCTCATGTCAGTAGGTCTACTACGATGATTGTGTTGAAACCTAGTACATAAACCATTTTTCTCTTCACTTAGCTACCCATGGCTCATTTCCCTTTCCAAATATCAATAATTGTTTTCCAAGAAAATATAAAATAAGCATATTAGTCTACAAAGTCATGCCACAAGGTGAAAGGAAATAAAAACAACCTTTTTCAAACCACAAAATATATAAAGAAAACAATAATAATTATAAAACTAGATCTATGAGTCTAAGCATGAACTAAGAACTAAAATAATTTAAGGGACTAACATAATCATTGACCAAAATAAAACTAAAAACTCAAAAAAAATGCCTCAAACACAAGCAACATATAAACCATTAAATTTTTCCAAGATATCAAAGTTAGACATCAAGGTAGTTTCATGTATTTGAATGAGCCCATTGATGCTTTGCATTAGTCTTGTTAAGTTAGTTATTTATCATTTAATAATTGTCGAACATTGTCTATGTGAAAAGAAATAGGTCCCAAACTCATCAAATCCAACTTTATTTCCTGTCACAGATAAGAAACAAATAAAGTAATGATTAAATATGAAACATTAATCTTAAAATAACACACATCAAATAAATGTCGTTGTAATGTTACAATGAAAAATACAAATATAGAACCTATTTTTACCTGAATTTGACATATAGTAATCTTGCATGATCAATGGAACATGTATACCAAAATAAGAGTCCTAGGGTATTTCAATTTTCCAGTTCTCGTCTTGGTCCTCATTTTCTAAATGTGAACATGATCTTCTCTAAATGAATTGTCATTATGAGCCTCCAAAACATTATGTTCTATATCAAGTTCATTAGAGAAATTTGTTATATTGTTTTCTCCCCTTCTATCACAATCTGATCGCCAAAGAGTTAGCGCTCTTTCATATGGAAAATTGTCAATGTCCTACTTTGTTACATACAATCTTAAAGATGTATCCACATGTTTATCAAACTTGTTCCTCAAATTCGAATTCAAGAGTGATAATGCACTAAACATTCTCTCATCCTCCACTGATCCCAAAATCATGGTTTGACACAAATCTGTTAATTTGAAATATTCTGATATGTTTTCTTGCAGGTATTGGCTAGCACTTAAAGTAGTCCATAATCTTGTTATAGCACCATTATCATTAGGATTCTCCAAAAAATGATATTTCTTCTACATTGTTTCAAAAAA
>APFE030888535.1:0-14396 GCA_000404065.3 Pinus taeda | reverse complement strand
GTTGACACCTAATCATAGGGATTGGGTGAACAACTGTAAATAGTGTAAATAAATAATAAGAGAAAATGGAGAGTCATCGGGAGATGAAACTCAATAGTCAGTCCCTCATGTATATAACTATGAACAACCTAAATGAATAAACATAATCTCATTTGAGGAGTTACCTCCTGGCCCGACAATTTCTTCATTTATCTATAATTTGATCAAAGAACCATTATAACCAAAAAACAAATAAAAAAAGGCCATTAAAACCACAACATATTAAAGAAATTGAATAAAAAAGGAAATATAAAGTAAAATTAATAAAATAATTAAACAAAAGTAAAAAAATAATATATAAGAAGAGTGATATCTATTTAATTATATTTAATCAAAAGGAAATTGAGATTGAAATATTAAAGTCAAAATTAATAAAATAAAGAACACCCTAAAAAAGTAAAAAAAAAGATCAGTAAAGGAGTAAAAATAAGTAGAAAGGAAAGGGGAATTTACCAAGTTAAATAACTACCAAAAGAAAGAGATCCAATAAAGAAATAAATAATAAATATAAATGAATATAAAAAGTGAATTTAAGGAATAAAATAATAAAATGAATGAATAAATAAATTAATAAAATGAAGGGATTACAATTATAAAAGAAAATTTACAATTTTTAACATTATTGAAAAATAATTAAACAAAGGGAGAGGGGGAAATACCCAAATTCTTACTCACAAAAAGGGAGAAAATTACGAAAATAAGAAAAGAAAAAAAAGAAAAAAAGAGAGGAAACTTAAGAATAAAAAGGGGGATCCAACAAGGGCTTAACTTCCATCCATCATCTCTATTATTTTTTTTCAATTTCAATGGCCTCACTCAAGTTACACTGATGGAAGTGATCGATCTTGGCAATGACTTGCGAGTCTTTAATACTAATATGTGGTGCTTAGTCTTCTCTGCATGTTCTGCCAAGGCTAAGCCAGTCCTGCAATGTTTTATGTCAGCCACATGTTCCTTAATCCTTTGATTAATGGAACAACCAATTTCTCCAATGTAAGTAGTCCCATAGGAATAATGGATCAAATACACACCTTTTATGTCTTTGGGATTCAACGAGTCTTTCACTGATCTCAAGGAGCTACGAATCATGTTCAAGGGTCTGAAAGAGGAGGAAACATCATGTTTCCTAGGAACAAAAGAAATCTTATGCATAGTTCCTTGTATAAAGGGATGCTGAATATTAGAAGCCAACTCTCTCTTAGTTCCTTGTATAAAGGGACGCTGAATATTGGAAGCCAACTCTCTAGGTTCTTTCTTACTTTTCAGACCTTTGCTATCCTTTTGAAAGAAATAACCATTCAGTTCAAAAGCATTAAGGAGATGGGTTTTCTCACCCATCAGGTGATCTTTGTTAAAAACAGGTAAAACATGAGTAACTAGAATGTCAAAGCTAGAAGATAATTCCTAGCAGAATCATAGACGATGTAAAAAGTAAATTAGACAGAATTTTGAAACTCTCTCTCTCTCTCTCTCTCTCTATATATATATATATATATATATATGAAAACGCCGCAAAACCCACCACCGAAAAATGACCATTCAAAAGTTGACAGGTGCAATGTGATATAGAGTAAATGATCAGTTATAAGGTACGTCTTAAAAGTAGAGGATAAGAGAGAAAATCAAGAAAGGCAGATTAGATGAAATGCGGACGAGAAAAGGGAGTATTAAGTAAAGTGAAAAATGGTAGCGAAGGGAAACAATGAAATAAATATGAGTTTTAAATGATCAGTCCCATCCCCACTAAACTCCACGAATGTTGACACAACGGAGAAGGCCCCACTAAACTCCACGAATGTGGGGGTGGGAGTGAAAGGTATTCAATACAACAACTACAGGAGCCAGAATGTAACACCCCTCCCTTGTGTGCTAAATTATTGTAAACCTAAGCTGAGTTAAAGCTAGGTGTGATATCCTCTGTTGTGTGTTAAATGATTGTAAACCTAAGTCTAGAAAAGCTAGGTGTGATACCCTCCTTTGTGGGTTAAACTATTCTAAACCTAAGCCGAGGAAGGCTAGGTGATATGTAATATGAAAAACAATTGTGTTATTAAATAAATTAATAAAATAAGTCACTTGGAGGGTGGAGCACCAAGAGAGATGAGATTCTTGCCAAATCCCATTGAGGAATTGGATAGAGATGAATCTTTCAAGATAAAGCTTCTAGATGCAATTCTAGATAAGCTTGGATGGATTGGATATCCATCGGATGGATGAGAGATAAATATCCATTGGACATAAAAGCTTTGCGGCAGATGAATGCAAGATTTTATGAGGAAAAGCCTCGTGGGAGATAAAGACGAGCTTTTTCGAAAAATACCTAGGAAAATGGAAAAACCCATAAAAGCGGGACGCCGCTAATGGAAACTAAAACATGAAAGAGGGTATTAAATATGCAGTGCATCGATCAATTGAGGACAATTGATCCTTGGCAAGAACTTCAACTCGGGGGAGATCAAAGGTGATTCATGGTTGGGTGGTGGTGCTCCTCCCTCCAAGTGATTATTTTAGATGGATTCACATGCATGGAATGTGTTGTATGTCGGTATCTTACCCTTTATATCCTTATTATTTTTTTATTTATATAGATGTTGTGTTATATATTGGTATGGAAAGAATTGCAGTTTATGCATATGACATTTATGGCTTTTTAATGTGTTTCAAGTTAAATTAGTAGAGGAGTATAGTATGTTGAACTGGATGGTATAGTGGATATCTATTACTTTTGACTTATGTGCTATCTGGATAATTATTTATATATTCACATTACATAAGTTATGTCGGTAGTGTTATCTGTAATTCTGTCAACGGTTTCATCCTTACGTATGTTATGCTATTACATCCATAAGTAGATTCATTGGGATAGATCTACTTGCACTAACCTGTTTATGTTATGTTCATAGCTATTGAATCTAAACCTATACACATTTTAATTTAATATAGCATGCTCTAAGGTTAGGTGATTCTGGTGCATGGTTAAATTAACTACATCAGAGCTAAGTTATTACATTCTGGTAGTGGAAACTACTTAACAAATTCCGTGGGTTATTACAGGTTAGGTCTATTTTGCTTCCATCAATTTATATCATCATGCTTAAAGAGGATGGTTGAGTAAAGTAATGATAATGATTTCATTGAGACCATGGGGCATGCAGATCAGTTTAGCAATGTCATGTTGGCCATAAGGAATCCAATAATATGTCGATAAGTATAGTAGCAGAAGAAATAAATGGTCATGCAATTTTAAAGGAACATCTCACCTATGTTAAGGGGCAAATCCTTACTGAAAGTGGAGTAGAAAATTTAAAAAATTTAGAGCCTAGGAGCGGGTTTCCCGGGTAGGCTCAGGAGGTTCCTTACAAATGGTATCAGAGCCTAGGTTCAAACACTAAGGCCTATGGACCAATCCACCATGTCATGTAAATGTTAAAGTGATTATCACAACTAAGAGAAATTATGAGCTAAGAGTGACAACAACAATATTTTAATGAGGAGTAAGAACTCCTAAATTGCATGTCATCCGTCAGATAACTAAGAGCATAAACGAGTTGTTAAATCTTGGATCGTCGATGCAAGATCAATAAAATAGAGGAGTATGTTTTACGCAAGAATGGTATAAATTTTGCATTTTGTTATAAGGGGGATCTGGACCATGTACAATTAATTACTGTCACCTATTATGATCATTTTGGAGGAAATCGTAAAAAGAAACTACTTATGATGAAGGATGTGTCGTAATTGTTTTATGCATAAATTAAAAAAAAATAATCGGGTTATTGAGTGGGTGAACTAGGATTATTTTCTTCTTAAACTATTCTTATAACTAGTGTCATTAGAATTATTATACCAATCTTATATGTTTGTATCAAGAATTATGAAAGGTATAGAGGGTTTTTGAGGAATAAGTAGTGAGGGAAATAGAGGCTACTTGAGTAAGTACAAGATATTCATTCGACTGTACTAGATTATCTGGAATGTAGATTATTGCTCTAAAATTAAGGAAGAAGGAATGTTAAGTTCTAGAGGAACATGCATCCGAATTATTGGCGGCCATACAAGTATCAAATTAGTAATTGAGTAGTTAGTAAACTACACGTATAAGACTATGATGATAAATAGTGAACTGTGATGAAATACATGGATTTAGTGACTGTGATGAAATGTTACCCTTTATGATCATGTTGATTGTCGAACTGAAGGCGGTTGCAGGTGAGATAGTTGGGTAGAAGCGATTGAGAAAAATTAAACAAGAGTAGGCAACCAAGGGAGAAATAACGAATCATCGTAAGATTTCAGAAGTTCATGGATTCGGGATAGGTTCAATCATATCTGTGGCTTGAGAAACATCCATGAGAACTCAAACCTGTCCAATAAACTGGAGAGGTTCGGTTCCAAAAGTTGACTTTCTGGGTTATGAATATAGAGACTCCATTCACTGACACACCGATAAAAGCAGCAACGTGTCTGTGTGGTTTTGTAACAAAGATATAGATAAGATGAGGCTATAGCATAATAGGATAAGATTTCTATTCTTTGTAATGCTGCCTTATAGGCTATTTATCACAGAGATGGAGTTATGTTAGCTGGCCACCAAGCCAATTGATGATGTTTTCCATGAAGGATTGAGGAAAAGCTGGGGCACAAATGTTTCTTTTTGTCGACTGCAGGCATTGGTTAGGTGTGGTTCTGGAATAGAGATATAGATAAGACGAGGATATAGCATAATAGGATAAGATTTCTATTATTTGTAATGCTGCCTTACAGGCTATTTATCACAGAATTGGAGTTATGTGAGCTGGCCACCAAGCCAATAGATGATGTTTTTCGTGAAGGATTGAGGAAAAGCTGGGGCACAGATGTTTCTTTTTGTCGACTGCAGGCATTTTTGTTGATTGCCGACACTGTGAAGCAAAAATATGCAATTTTTTGTGTTTTTTCACCTGACTCTATCAAGGTAGGACGACTCTTGAGGCGCCATTCATCCTCCTGCATTTGTAAAAAATTCTCTTTTCTAAATCTATAAAGCAACTTTTAGTTAATGTTTTTCCGATGAGAGGACATTCGGGTTGCATGGGTTAGCAAAATGTTTCGTCTCTGCTTCATTTTCAGACAATTCCTGTCTTAATTTCCTCTTTTTTAACTGTATCTAGTGTCTCATCAACTTTTTCAGAACACTGAGCTTTAGGTCTAATGCCTCCATGGAAGACAATTCGGGGAGATTATGTTCCGCATATTAGGTTTCTTGAACAAACCTTTGAAAATCATTATCCTTTATCCAATTGTGATTGAATTTGAATGGAAGACTCTGCCATATGTGGTCAATTGACCATTGTAGTATGATAGGCGAACGGTCAAACTAGAGGGTAAAGGATATCCAAGATCTCACGAGGCCAAATTTTGCAAAGAGGTTTTCATGGATCATGAAGCGATCGAGTCTATTGGCAATTTTCTCTAATCCCAGGCGAGCGTTTTTTCAAGTTGGGGAGAGGGGGTCAAGTGCAATGTCAACCAAGTTGTTTGGATCAAAGAGTTGAAGAAAGTAAGATTCCAATGGTTCGGGCTTGCATTTTTTTCCCCAACGCTCATCCTTTGAAATTGTGAGGTTCAAATCTCCAACTAGGATCACTAAATCAATCTTCAAGAACCCACAAGCATTTGATTGTTTCCAGAATTCCTTTCAACCACAATAAGGGGCGTGGAAGTTGATTCTATGAATTTTGTGCTTTGTGCGAAGCCTATTAAGAGAATGCTTGCAAAGAAATGCAAATCAATGAATTTAAATAGAGCAAAGTTCCAGAGAGAAACCATGCCTCTAGAGAGGTCGGAGGCATCCATACCAACAACATTCCAATTAAGACAAATATTCAGGAAATACAATAAAGCTCTATTGCTAATTGCCATGGCTTCTTGTATGAGGATGATAGTAGAGTTTATATTTTGAATCATAATTTGAGGGAAGCTTTTTTATGGGCGTTCCCCAATCCTCTCAAATTGAGAGAGAGAATCTTCAAGTTTCTCTGACATGAGCATTCACAAAGTCTACGGATTTTCCTTATCATGTAATTCAACCTTGTTCACAAAGTCGATGTATTTTCCCTAGGCGATGATTGACAACGACCTCTCCCCTTTCTTCGAATGGTGACATTTTTTGCCGAGTTGGGGCTAATGGAAGTGATAGTGTAGGCGCTGTTAGATCAAATGTCAATAGGAATTAAATTGAGTGATTTGTGTTTGCAGAGGAAGTCTAGGTTGTAAATTCCCATTTCCAAATTAAAGCTCTTTGTTGAAGGTCAGAGATACGGTCCCAAGAGAAATCAACACCGAAGCATAGATATTTAAGTTCTATTGCAGCCTTGATCGACTTGGTCTTCTTTCTATAGCGTATTCTATGTCGATGGAAGTCTTGAGGCTCCAGTGATTCTGGAACATGTAGAACATAGTCAAAGTGTTGAAGAAGAACGTTCACAGGTTCAAACACACCATCAATATGATTTTTTGAATTTTTTTTTTATATCGGATTCTGTCAAAAAAAACTATTTTCCGGGTGAATTTGTGGCGTTGGTAGACAATGCCCAACAAAATCTGTATGTAGATTCCATGTAGGACAAGATTTCCATGCAAATCTTATAATTAATACAAAATTTACTTAAACAAACGTATAATCCATGTTTACAACACAAAGATCCTTGGCAGAATCTCCATGTTTACAACACAAAGATCCTTGGCAGAATCATAGACGATGTAAAAGGTAAATTAGAGGTACAATGGCTAAACCACATATAATTTTTTAAGTCAACTCGTTTCAAACCACTTACTGTGGTTTGGTTTATCATCAGGACATAGACATATTGCTGAACTAGAAAATTAATATATAGTAGAGATGTAATGGCTAAACCCTATATATATATATATAATATATATATATATATATATATAATATATATATATATATATATTCTGAATCAGAAAAACACTGAACTAGAGAATTAATATATAGCAGGAGATGAATGAAATCCCACCAGTCAAAATATTTTATTAATTAATTTATTCAATAATCTATTATTTAATCACGATCAATGACATATCCCACCACAATATTTTATTAAATTATTCTTCATTTATCTATAATTTGATCAAAGAACCATTAGAACCAAAAAAACAAATAAAAGAAAAAGCCATTAAGACTACAACATATTAAAGAAATTGAATAAATAAGGAAATAGAAATAAAAGAATTAAACAAAAGTCAAAAAATAATATATAAGAAGAATGATATCTATTTAATTATATTTAATCAAAAGGAAATTGAGATTGAAATATTAAAGTCAAAATTAATAAAAGAAAGAAAATACCCAAAAAAATTGGGAAAAAATAAATGAATCCTAGTAAAATGGAGTTGTTATATAATTAAAAAAAAGGAAAAGGAAGGGGAAATTTACCAAAGTTAAAGTACTACCAAAAGAGAAGAGAAATAAAGAAAGAAAGAAATAAAATGTATAAATGAATCATAATAATATAGAGGTGAAATTAAAAAAATAAAATCATAAAAAAAGAAGAGAGAATCAAATAAAGAAATAAAATATATAAGTGAATCATAATAATATAGTGCTGAAATTAAAAGGAACAAAATAATAAAAATGAATAAAAAAAATAAATTATAAAATGAAGGGATTATAATTCAGAAAGAAAATTTACAATTTTTAACATTATTGGAAAAGAATTAAACAAAGGGGGAGGGGGAAATGCCCAAACTCTTACTCCCAAAAAGGGAGAGAACTACAAAAGAAGAAGAAAAAAAAGAAAAGAGAGGAAACTTAAGAATAAAAGGAGGGATCCAACAATGACTTAATGGCTTGGCTCAATACTAATGTGGTGCTTAGTCTTCTCTGCATGTTCTGCCATGGTTGAGGAGTGAATCCTGCAATGTTTTATGTCAGCAACATGTTCCTTAATCCTTTGATTAATGGAAAATTTATCCAATGTAAATAGTCTCACATGAATAAGAGATCAAATACACACATTTTATGTCTTTAGAACGACCAATTTTTTAAATGAATAAAGAATCAAATACACACCTTTTATGTCTTTGGAATTTGACCAATTTTTCGAATGAAATAGTCCTATAAGAATAAAGAATCAACAGAGTTTTCCGAGTATGGGTAAATCCATAGTATCTATTACCTATATGTATTTGAGTTCCCAATCCAATCACAAGATATCACGTCGGTCGGTTAAATTTCCGAATGTTCTTGATTTTGTGGTGAGTGTTATCGATGGAGTTTTAGTTTTATTATAATAAAACTTTCAGTGTCAAAAAATATGTCCATTCAAATTGCTCAATACATTCATTGAGTACAGTCAGTGACCTGGTGTTTTGAATCTGCACTTTATTATTCGTCCAATCAAATCAGATTAGTTTGGGGTGCCTTTTTACTTAAATTTTTTCAATGGATTGAAAACCATTTTTATTATTCGCTATATTATATTAAAAAAATTATTGAAAAAAAATATTGAAGTTGATATTAATTTTAAATTCACCAAAAATTAAGTGATTTTATTTAATGTTATTTTTGAAATTTTTTAATTATTATTATTATTATTATTTTTAAATCTATTTTTTCTACATTTTAATTAGTTAGAGTTTTATTTTGTAATGATAATATGCACTTTAAAATATTAATAGCAGTCTACAACCACGTGCCTCTGCACAGATCTCAATGCAAAAGTAAAATAATATAATGTTATTGTTTATTATCATAGCATATATATGATTGAATGCCAGCCTCATCATATTTGTTGTTTCTTTCTTACTACATGGTGTGACAAGTCTCAAATAAACAATTAATTACATTACAAATAAATCAAAATAACTAGTAAAATATATAAAATTAATTAATTAAAATTATAAATATATATTGAAAAATATTTCATAATTTAACTGAATTAATTTCAGATCTATCTCATACTTATTGTGTTATCCCTAGCCTAGAGACAGGGATAATAACAATATGATGAACATTTATGCCCAACGGTATCATGATCATTTATCACACTGCCTTGCAGGACAAGATTATCCAGTAAGAAATAAATTTAAACCTATGGAAATTAAATACGGTTACATGTGTATACGGTTAAGATGATTCATGAGAGACTTAGCAATTATCAACCCGCTATTTTGCTGCACATGCAAGAAGATATGAAATGACCGAATATCTGTATTATTGTCATTATACTTTTTATAGAGTAGAATTTGATTTTGAAGTTGTTTAAAATTATTTTAAATATTATTGTTGTTCATAATTATCGGTTATTTTTTGGAATTGTTATTATTTCCTATAACGATAAGATAATAATGTATTCAAAAAATATTGAAGCATTAATTTAAATTTACCAAAAAGTAAATGATTTTATTTAATGTTTATTTAAAAAAAATTTTAATTTTTAATTTTAATTTAATTTTTTCTACATTTTAATTAGTCAGTGTTATTTGTAATGGATTTGATATATTAATGACAATGTACAACTACCAATTTTAATTAGTTATGAATATGAATAAAATTTTATGCTGACAAGACCAAGAGGATCATACCCAAACCATCACTAATAGTTCCTAGTGGCTCATGTGATTCCATGACATTAAATATAACAATTTTCTCAATCTTTTTTATTATTCAAAAATATTTAATATAATATAAAATAACATTTAAAAAAATTGAGCCCCAAGAGTTAGCTCAATCGGTCAAATTAGTGCCTCCCCAATCGGGAGGTCACAACGTCAATTCCCGAAAGCTCTTGGGGTCAGGTCAGTGAATAGGCTGAGGGGTGTGACCCCCTTCGGGTGGGGTCCACTCTACCCCCTTTTGGGTGGGGTCCACCTTAGTGTTGATGCGTGGACGTAGCAGCTACTCAGTGACCACGAGTATCCGTGAACCACAAGTGAAAAAGAAAAAAAGAAAAAAAAACATTTAAAAAAATTGATACGGGAAACCTCAGTGATAGGCCGAGGGGTGTGACCCCCTACGGGTGGGGTCCACCCTAGTGTTGATCTGTGGACGTAGCGGCTACTCAGTGACCATGGGTATCCGTGAACCACAAGTGAAAAAGAAAAAAAGAAAAGAAAAAAAAAAACATTAAAAAAAATTGATACGGGAAACCTCATTAATAGGTCGAGGGGTGTGACCCCCTACAGGTAGGGTCCACCCTAGTGTTGATCCGTGGACGTAGTGGCTACTCAGTGACCACGGGTATCCGTGAACCACAAGTGAAAAAGAAAAAAAGAAAAAAGAAAAAAAAAACATTTAAGAAAATTGATACGGGAAACCCATTAATAGGCCTAGGGGTGTGACCCCCTATGGGTGGGGTCCACCCTAGTATTGATCCGTGGACATAGCGGCTACCTAGTGACCACGGGTATCCGTGAACCACAAGTGAAAAAAGAAAAAGAAAAAAAGAAAGAACATTTAAAAAAATTGATACGGGAAACCTCATTAATAGGTTGAGGGGTGTGACCCCCTATGGGTGGTGTCCGCCATAGTGTTGATCCGTGGACGTAGCGGCTACCCAGTGACCACATGTATCTGTGAAGCAAAAAAAAAAGGAAAAATAAATTTAAAAAAATTGATACGGGAAACCTCATTATTACCCTGTATTGAAGGAAGTGGTGTGGAGTGCCCAAGGAAAGTAAACCCCAGGCGGGCAATTATGGGATACAAAAAGGGATTAAATGCCGTGATGGGATTTATGTGTCATTTATATTGTGGAAGAATTAAATTAAACAAAAATTAATTATATTATAGGGTTGATTGGTTTGCTCATTAAAATGAATGATAATTATAATAAAGTTAGGAATTCGTTTAATTTATAAAATTTATATTTACTTTCTATATTATTATATAGGATAATTAACTTTAAGATTTATGAGAGATGTGAGGTAGTTTTAAGGATGGCCGTTTAGATTTATCCTTTTATTAGATTGCTCAATTCACTTATAACTTTGTCTATTGTCAAGCAGAGGTTTTCAACTAAAAGTAAAAGTAAGAAGGTGCAATGGGCTTAAGTGTCTCTCCAAATTTATGTTAAATATTTTGGAAATTATCTTTTTTTTTTTTTTTTTTTTTTTTTTTTTTTAAACTAAAATTAAATATGCCCTATATTTTAATTTTTGTTGTATTTAATTATTTTGTATCTTTGAATTTTTATTTAATTGTTTTGCATTTTAAAATTTATATTAAATTTCAATTTCAAGAATGATACAATTATAAAATTGTCATATATACTATCAAATAACATATTACACCCTATCATAACTATTTATTTAGTTTAATAATCAATATTTTAATTGCTATTTTTTTCAAAAGAAAATCTGTGGCCAGATCTGGTAAAAAAATCTCATTAAATACTACTCGACTCGCTACCTTCATAATACATAATGTTTAATTTGTTGATACATTGTTTAAGTGACTCAAGTTGGCTATGCGTTTTTGGCTTTACTATGCCGCGTATATCATCTGTGGAATTCTGGTTTCTTTTTGTGGTTCTCGGCACACTGTGGACTCTAAACAATGTTGACTACATGGATGGAAAGTTGTTGAACGAAGAACATTTTCTTTCCTTGCAAGGTCATGGCCACAAGAAAGTCACTGGTAATGGTGGAGCTAGTGCTAGTGCTAGTTGTTATTCCTCAAGCTCTGGTTTTGATGGTCATCAATTGGTTCGAAAAGGCGGTTCCTTAACCCCTGCAAATTGTAATGCATCCAGCTTCCCTAGTTCCCCGGTAATGGAAACACTTTCCCTTTCGCTTCTTCTAGTGCTTCAGGATCAAGATCTGGTTCTAGTGGCGATCAGGGCCACTAGGCTACTATTATTTAGATCTAGTTTTGGTGTTGTCACTATCGATATGAAATTGATCCCAGTTGACTCAACTCCCGGATTTAACCAAGATCTTTTACTTCTGTGATGTGGTTAGAATTGCATTTAAAAGAGTAGAAAGGAACATATATGCATACTGTAAAGAAGAGGGAACATGACAAGCATCAACAACATAAAACACAAGACATTGATAATGGAGTTTGTCTAGTGTGGACTACGTCTCCCGGCCCCGGTGTCAAGATGGTGTAGGCCACTACATTAAGTGTTGGAAAGAGTGATGATGTACATGCAAGTGTTTTCTCAATCATGCAAGGAATATGCCCTCACGCAGGAGTGGCTCCATGAGATGTTCTGCTGCAAGATCTCATTCACAAAAGGACTCCTATCAACATGACATAGTTTCATGTATGATAATAATGAGCATCTCACCAACATGGCATCAAAGGGATCTCAATTCAAACATACATGACGACACATGAGTATCTTGTCAACATGGCGATAAAGGGATATCAATAAAAACATGACAATAAGTACATCTTACATCAAGAAAAAAACAAGATCCCACATCAAACATCAAACAGGATCTATACAACACAATGCATCTCAAGCAAAGAGACAAATAAGTACATGATCACACTGCATATACCTCACATCAAGGAGTTATCTGATGAAGAGAATGATAAAATTCTGGATCTGGCCGTACCATCAATCTCGTGGCGTCGAATATCATGGAAATCATTGCTCGCACATTGAATGTTGACACCTGCACTCCACTTTGAAAAGTGGAATGATAAAATGGAAAATCTGATTACACCATCAGATTCGTGGCATCGAATAGTGTAAAATCGACTATCAAAATTTTGAATTATGGCAAAGTGAAAATCTGGGGCTACATGAATCTTTTAGATTCCCCTTAGATTCCTCAAAGATTCCCTCCTCCAGGTCATTTGAAGATCTGCTGCTCAAATCAACAAACTGATCCCTCCATTGAGATCCTTGCGAAATTTTGAGAAGAATGAGTATAAAGTTGGCTGCATTCTGAATCTGGGAAAATTCAGCCTCCAAGGAATTTGGAAGATTCCCTAAAGATTCTTGAAGATTCTCCTCTGCTGGGAATTTGAAAATTTGCTGCTCAAAAGGAGAATCCAACCTCTCCATTGCGTTTCTTGAGAAACTATGAGAAAAATGACTATAAAATTGATTACATTCTGAAAAAAAGAATTTTCACCTCCCTGTAAAATTTTCAGGCATGGGAGAATATTCTGCCTTGAAATACGTGCAAATCATGGTTCTGCCTCAGCAATACAAATGATGGTTCAATTGTACGGAACTTCGTTCGCAGGACCTCCGTCCTGTTGGCTCTCTCCCTGTTCCGTTTTTTGTTCCACAACTTCGTTCTCCCTGTGCAAATGAATGTCAGGTTTATATAATATAAAGGAGGCGGAAAATTCAATGCAGTGCCATGGAGCGTTGGTTAGGGCGGAGGTAATAAGGCGGGCAGGTTGGGAGATGAAATCCTGACCTCTCCGAGATATATGTGCTTTTGATTTTTTTTGATTAAATTAACAGTAGTATATATGACGCATTGCATAATCGTTTGTTTTAAATGGTGTGGCCGTTGGTGTGATAACCGTGAGGTTTGGGTTGGTCCGCTCGTGGAGCGGGCCATCCACGTGGTTGGGTGGGTTCGCTTCTTATCGGCCCATAACTATATACGTATGTTTGGTATGGGTTATTGGAGGGTCCGACGAGGTCATGGCCGCCGACCCTATTTTTAATATTAATTTGTTATATGGGTTGGGGCCGATGGGGGTCACGCCCTGTCGGCCCATTTTAATTAAAAAATTTGGTTTTAATGATATGGTGTGGGTCTGATGGGGGTGGCGGGGGTCATCCTTTCTCTCTCGATAAGAGTCTTGTTCATGCGTTCCGCAACTCCATTTTGCTGAGGAGTATAAACCGTGGTCTTATGCCTCTCGATCCCTGCATCCTTGCAATAGCTGTCAAACTCCTTGGAAGTAAACTCACCACCATTGTCAGTGCTTAAACACTTTATTGTTCTACCAGTGTTGTTTTCTACCAATGCTCTAAACTGCTTGAAAACTGAAAACACATCAGACTTTCTTTTCAACATGTAGACCCAAACTTTCCTAGAAAAGTCATCAATGAATGATACAAAATAAGACGAACCACCATATGACGCTGTAGGGGTTGGACCCCAAACATCTGAATGGATATAATCAAGTATGCCTTTACTAGTATGTTTGCCTGTTTTAAACTTTTGTTTACTTTGTTTACCAAACATACAATGTTTACAGAAATCCAATTTTCCAGATCTTAGATTAGGAAGTAACTTTCGGTCAGCCAAAATTTTCAATCCTCTTTCACTCATATGCCCCAATCTTTGATGCCATAAGTGAATGGAACTACTGTCATGTTCAGACACATACACATGACCTGACCCAGTTCTACCTTCTAACTGAAATAGAT
>APFE030888526.1:6904-19930 GCA_000404065.3 Pinus taeda | reverse complement strand
AGATAAATGCATATCAAATCGAAAAGCAGATAAAGAAATATATCAGATTTACAAAGGAGACAAGTGTTAAAGTTACATGCCTGGAATTGAAATGTATATACTATGCTTTATAAAGAGTGTCCAGTCTGCTGCACTGCTGCACTGCAGAACTATGAACGTTGGATACCACTGATTGCGATATGTGATAGATGGACCCGAAACATATATATATTATATTGTAAAGTTCAGCGGGTCTGTAAACTGCCTTATGTGTATGTGTTAGTTCATATCACCAATTGCGATTTGTGATGCCAGACCCGATACTGTACTTGCCATGTTTTATAATTCTGTCGGGTCCGTCATATCCCAGATTGTTAAGAAGTGGGTCAATACAATGTTGAAAAGGGCTTATTGCGATTGCGATAAAGCTTTGCCTCGATAATTGTGTGGAGCCCGTATTGGAAGTGGAAAAAGCATGTTTTATCATATATTTTCATTATAAAAGGTTTACGATAGAAAAGAATAGATATAACAGATTTACGCATAATTTAAACATTTTCATAGCTATGCGGCCTAAGGTTGCATAAGTTAAGTTTTGCAGGGGTTATCGGGCCGATTGTGACTTGCGATGAAAGTCAACGGAGCACTGTATGGGTAGATTTGACAGGTTTATAAAGTATAATTAAATCTTTTGAGTTCCAGATTAATCATAAGTTCACGTTTATTTCACTGTGTAAAGTGGAAAATGAAGGTTAGAGCCAAAGTTGAAGAGGAAGACAATCCAATATGTTTCTTTGCATTTTGTCGAATCATAATGCCCATGTAAGCCCAGGATTATACAAACTAAATGCATTTCATTACGGATAAAACAAATTAAGCATCATCAGAGCAGTTATAGAGGAATTTGCTAGTGGATCAACAGAGCAAGCCAGCAGTTATTATCCTCTTCTGAATCCAGTTATATTTCTGTTATTTCATGTTCTTCGAGGTGTCTTTTACCCTCTGTAAAATTATGTAGTAGTTTTTACTTCATATAATTAGAAAAGTAGTTAGATAATTTGGGTATTTTGAGAAATCAACAACTATTCCACGATGTATAAAAGTGGAAAATATACTATGTAAGGGTTGGAATTTTGGAGAACCCTGGGACTAGGCCATTGTATTCTTGGTATCATTGTTGATTAATGAAAGAATCATAAGTTTCCATGAGTTGTTGCATATAATTTTGTAAGTTTCTCTGTTGTGTGTCATGCTATGTTTTCTTCTTTTCAAGTATGGTAATGTAGCTGGAGGTCTTTATTTTCTTATGTAGATAAAGTTAAACTTTCGTAAAAGAGTGCTCCTATACTTGAAGTCCTCACTTCCTTTCTAAGTTATAGATAATAGTTTTTGTGAAAGACTAGCATATTTTCTAAGATTTAGTTCTCATCATCATAGTTCCTTTAAGTTACAGATATTAGTTTTCATGAAAGATCAACATATTATATTTAACTTCTCCCTCAAACTTTCTTCATTCATCATTTATATCTAGCAACAAATGGCATTCTGAGATGTTCTGGTCATACATGTATTAAGAGTTAAAGACCAAGTTTTCCAGGTCCTTCATTTGAAAAGACAACATATATCCAAGTGATAAATAAGTGACAGTAAATAATATTTATTAATATCTTAAGCACAATTCCCTAGAGCCAGGAAATTGGTTTCTTAAGGAAGAAAATTAATTGGCGTCGTTGCCGGGGAGAGAAGATAAGAATATTTTTCCCTTCGTTTCAATATTTTCCTTTGGTTGCTTAGTGAGGAGGAAATATTTGACTGTTTTGAATCAAAGAAATAATTTTGGCTTCAAGAAGACCCCATACAAGATCAGACACTTCACAACAGAAGGTTCAAGCTCTTTTAGATCCTAAAAGGCTATTTTCTAGGAGGGTTAGGAAGTCTAAGATCTCAACTAGACCAATTCCTACATTGTCTACATCAAGAAGCAACTTATTTGAACATTCTTATGATAGAGAGTCATCTTTTTCATCATCTTCATTTCAGGAACCTATCTTTCAAGACTAATCTTTTGAGTCTGTAACTTTTCATTTACTTGCTATAATTATTCAACCTCAACCAATAACCACATTACCTCCTTTGTACATTCCATTTACCTCTCAGTCAAGTGCCACATCTATTGGTAATCAAAGTTCAATAAACATGGTGGCACCTACATTCTTAGTGAATAGGTATGTACCTCTTCAACTACCACAACCATTCAATCAAATGCCACAGGATTACCTCAAAACTCTTCCTCGTTTTTAAGGAGAAGATGAATAGAGAGCAGAGAATCGTGTAGTAGTGTTTTGTAATTTTGCAGAAAGCCTAAATGTTGAACATTTACACGTTTTTCTAAGACTTTTTGTTCTGTCCTTGGATGGAGAAGCAAGGAAATGGTTCAAAGAACTTTCCAATAAAACCATTCCTTCTTGGGGAGAGATGGAACATGTGTTTATTTAGAGATGGGGAGAAAAACAAGACCATGGGTATTCATTAATAGAGTTTAATGCTATAAAGAAGAAGTCTGATGAAACTGTGGCCAAATTTTTCAGAAGATTTAACAAATTGTACAATAGTCTCCTAGCAGAGATTAAGCCTCCTCCTGCTGGTGCAAAAATAAATTTTGCAGGGGCTTTTGAATCAAATTTTGGACATTAAGGGAAAGAAGAGCTCCAACCCTTGATAAAATCCAAATAGATGCTTTAGAGATATAAGTGGATCTGGTGGCTATAGGAAAAGCACCAGAATCACAAACTACCCAAGATAAGGGTAAGGCAAAGATAAAATCCTCTCAGAGTCAATCATTGGAGGATATGTGTAATATAATTAAAACTATGTCAGATAAGTTAAATAGGTTAGAGTTAGAGAATAATAAATCTCAGAGAAAAACACAGTATAATAAGAACTTTAATCCCAAATTCAGAAGACAACCTTTGAAAATCTTGCAAAAGGAAAGAAAATAATCAAAATAAAATTCAAGCACCATTATATATAGACGCAGGTCCTGGTGAAGAACAACCTGAAGATCAAATTTCTACATTATATGCAGTTGATGAAGATGAACTCGACATTGAAGGAGAAGAGTATATGTATGATGAAGCAGATGTTATTCATGATGAAAATGAAATTGATGAATATTGGTAACAATTCTCTGATTTTATGCAAGCTGAACTACATAAGAAATATGACCTGAGATCTAGGAAAAGATCAAGAAATAAAAAAAATGAAAGTGAGCAGCAAATTTCAACTTCCTCACCAAAGGCAACTCCACAAGAATCTCAGCCTACAAAACAAGTAAATAAAGGAAAGCAATAGCAAAATGCAAATGGAAAGATGCAAATACTTCGAGGTGAGTCTTGTCAAGATCAAACTGGAAAAATTCCTTTGTAGAAACATGTTTCAATTCCGCAAATAATTCCAGTCATGAAGAAAGCTGAAGATGAGAATGAAAAGATTGCTAAATAGGGTCACTTGTTTAGTCTTACCAAGGAGTTGGAGAATGTAAGAATACAATCTCCCCTTATAGAATTGGCAAAAACACCTACTTACCAAAAGGAGATTGTTGAGTTTATTAATTTAAAAGAAAATGAGAGTGACATTGTAAATTTGCAGGATGATAAACCAGTAGTGATTTTTGGTCAACATGTAGAGGAAGTAGATTCTTCAATACCTCCTTTTTATATTTCCCTATTGGTTCATGATTGCCTCCTACATAGTTGTATGTTTGATTAAAGAGCTTCACATAATCTTATGCCTCTGCCAGTGATGAAGAAATTAAATTTAGAAGTGACCAAACCTTACAGGGATTCGTATTCTTTTGATTCAAATAAGGTCAAGTGTCTGGGGGTTATTAAGGATCTGGCAGTGTCACTAGCCTAAATTCCTGCTAGAAGCTTGGTCATGGATGTTTTAGTAGAAGATATTCCTGCTAGATTTTGAATGCTTCTATCTAGGTATTTGGGGGCTAAATTGCGAGGTGTTTTAAAACTAGATTTTACATATGCTGTTATATCGATTTTTGGTGGGGAGGAGAGGAGGTTGTACATAGAAACTAGGTTTGTAAAGACAATTACAAAAATTTGAGCAAGAAATTTACCTATATATAGTTAGGAGAAGGATGATTCTGCTTGTTTCACATTAGATGATAATGTAGAGATGGTTGAAGATAATCAGAAGCACCTTGCTTCAGCTAGTGTAATTACATAGCTGCAAATGGAAGAAGTGTGGAAATGTTTCTTTGATGGAGCTTATTCCAAGGAAGGAACAGGTGTTGGTTTCCTTCTAATTGCACCTGGAGGTAATATGTTCCCTTGTTATTTCAAATTAGAGTTCAAGGCAACTAACAATGTGGCAGAATATGGGTCCTTGATTATTGCTCTACAAACAACCAAATAGATGGTAGTCAAGTCAATTTCTGCTTTTGGAGATTCAGAGCTAATTACTAAGTAGATAAAAGATCATTGCCAAACAAAGCATCCTAGGCTCCAGGCATACAGAAATGAGGTATGGAATTTGATTGGGAACTTCTTTTAAGCTTTTAATGTTCAATTTATTCCAAGAGATGAGAATAGATTGGCAAATTCATTGGTTGTGGCGCTAGCACTTTCAAGCCTCCTATTAATCCAAGACTAAGATATGACGTAGAAATGAGACATAGACCTTTTGTTCTTGATAATGTTAAGAATTAGCAAGTTTTTGAAGATGACGAGCAGATTAAGGAGTTTTTGACTATGGTTGAAGAGTTCCAGGGTACAGAAATTGATCAGGATGAAGAAGAGACAACAGAAATTGCAGGAGCTAATGGCTTAAAAGATTCAATAGCAAATCGGAAGATATTTCATTTGAAAGATAATATTTTGCCAAAGGGATTTGTTCCTCTTGAAAGGCTTTTAATTCCAATGATGTAGCTGTGGAATTAGGGAAAATCTCATAGGGTGAACATATTCAGGATCATAACATTGGAACTCAGGAGAATCCCAAGTTAGTCAAATTATATGCTGAAGTTTCACCTAATTTTCAAGAAAGATATATTAACTTTTCAAGAATTATGTTGATGTCTTTGCATGGTCCTATGAAGATCTCAAAACCTATGATTTAAATACTATTCAGCATAAGATTCCTTTGAAGGAGGGGGTTAAACCCTACAAACATAAGCTTAGACAGATAAATCCCCTTCTTCTACTGTCAATTGAAAAGGAGGTCAAGAAGTTTCTTGATGCCAAAATCATAGTCCCACTCAGGTATTCTGATTCGGTTGCTAATATAGTACCTGTGAGAAATAAAAATGGAGAAATAAGGTTGTGTGTGGACTTCAGAAATCTCAACAGGGCTTCTTTGAAAGATAACTATCCATTGCCTAAGATGGAGCATGTGCTGCAAAAGTTAATGGGATCTTTTAGAATGTAAATAATAAATGGATTTTTTGGTTATAACCAGGTGGCTGTGTATAAGGAGGATCAGAAGAAAAAAACTTTCACAACCCACTGGGGAACATTTATGTATGCCAGAATGCCTTTCGGATTGATGAATGCAGGTGCTACATTTCAAAGGGCTATGGACATTTCTTTTGTTGGAGATAAGTTTTGCAGTAATATATTTGGATGATATTATTATTTTCTCAAAGTCTGATGAAGAACATTTGGATCATTTGAAGAGGAATTTTGATAAATGTAGAAGATTTGGAATTTCCTTAAATCCCAAGAAATCCATTTTTGTTCTGGAAGAAGGAAAACTATCAGGACACATGGTTTCCAGAGAAGGAGTGAAGATAGATCCAGCCATAGTACAAGTTGTATAGAAAATACCATTGCCCAGGAGTTAAAAGGATCTTCAAAAGTTTCTACGATAGATAAACTTCCTAAGAATATTTGTATCCAACTATGAAGAAATTTTAAAAGAAATTACTAATATGCTAAAGAAGGAGAATGAAGTGAGTTGTACCAAAGAAGCTAGAGAATTAGTTTCCTGGATTAAAGAGGTATTATTGGTAGATCTAGTCTTAATCAGTCTTGATTACCAAAAGCCTTTCCAAGTTTTTTCATTTTCATCATCAAGTTCAATAATTGTTGTCTTACTGGAGAAGAATGATGAAGAGAGAGAGAAGTCAATTGCATTCTTCAGTAAGATTCTTAGGGATTCTGAGCTGAAATATAATCTTCTTGAGAAACAGGTGTATGTTTTGGTAAAAGCCTTGAAAGCTTTTTGAACTTATGTTATGCAATCCCAAATCATTGCTTATGTGACAAATGCTGTAGCGAAAGATGTATTAATACAAGGATATTTAGAAGGCAAAAGAGGAAAGTGGATTGCCAAGATCCAAGAATATGATTTGGACATAAAACCCACATAGTTGGTGAAAGGACAAGGATTGGCAAAGATGTTGACAAAATCAAACTTTCAGGCATTGGGAATTAACTTGTTGGCACTTGCAGATGAAAAAGAAGCTGAAGAAAGTGAAGGATAGCAAGATTTAGGTATGAAGATCAGGTATGAATTTTTGTGTTTAGAATGATATAAGCATATAATTCATTATTTGTTCTTTATTTCTTGTCATCAATCCTTAGATAGAACAAAGTATAGGGCATTAAAGATCAAGGCACAACCATATGTGATTGTGGAAGGCAGATTGTACTCAAAGCATCCTGCTGGAATTTTATTGCTATGTTTAACAAAAGATGAATTTACAAAAACAATCAATGATTATCATGAGGGGTTTTGTGGAGGACATTACAGTTTGAAAGTAACTGCATAGAAGATCCTTCAGGTAGGATTTTATTGGACTAATTTGTTTGGTGCTACATATAAGTTTGTTAGAAGTTGTCAGAAATGTCAACTTTTTGCTGAGAAGAAGAGATTAGCTCCTTTACCTTTGATTCTAGTTTTCATAGAGGATCCATTTAGGAAATGGGTATTCGACTTTGTTGGAGAAATCAATCCACCTTCAAGCAGATGACACAGGTGGGTTCTCACAGCAACTGATTACTTTATCAAATGGGTAGATGCAATTCCTACTAAGAGAGAAAATGAGCAGATAATAATGAAGTTCCTCGAAGAAAATATTTTCAACAGATTCAGATGCCCCGTTAAAATTATAACAGACAATGCTCAAGTGTTCATCTCAAGTAAGTTCAATTGCTTTTTGTCACAAGCATAATGTTGTTTTGTCCCATTCAACAACTTACCATCCTCAGGGAAATGGATTAGTTGAATCTAATAACAAAACCTAGATGAAGATCCTTAAGAAAACCATTGTAAAAAATCAAAGAGATTGGGATTCTAAGTTAAAGTTTGCTCTGTGTGCTGCTAAAGTAACTACAAGAAGATCTATAGGGAATCACCTTTTGAATTAGTATACGAAACTCAGGCTCTATTTCCTAGTCAACTTGTAAAGCTAGTGATTGAAATGATTCAAGAGGCGAAAGAAGAACCGAATGCTTTGATAATAAGAATGAACAAAGTGGTGGAGATAAGCGAGAACAGGGACAAGGTAAGAGACAACTTGATTACGTATCAATTCAAGATGAAAAACATTTTTGACAGGAAATCCAAGGAAATTGATTTCAAAGTTGCAGATTTAGTATTGAGATGGGATACCAGAAGATAAGATAAGGGTAAACATGGGAAGTTTATCCTCCCCAGTATGGTCCTTTTAGAATTTCTGAAGTGAGATCCAATAATACCTTCATCCTTGAGAATCTTAATGGTGAAACTCTACAGCTGCTCATTAACTAGCAATACTTAAAGCACTACTTCTAGTTCTAAAGAATAATCATCACTTCATTGTGAATACCAGAGTGAAATCATTGTACAAATGCCATAGTATTCTAGTTTATGCAAATAAATATATGACTCGATGCCCAAGGTGAAGGCACTAATCTATGGTTCTTAGTGCTTCTGTGGCAAAAGTACTATACCCAAGTGGAGCCAAGTGTCGTAACTTGCACCTTCATTGTTTATGATTTTCATTTTTCATTCAAAAATCACTTGAAAATATCTTTAAAAAAGATAAAAGTAACATGAAGAAGGGACATAGCGGAATCGCTAAAAGAATTGGCCCTAGAGTGGCTAAAGTGGCTATACAAACAAAACAAGTCATTATATAAATGGTCATATGGAGTAGACCCTATACACACACACACACACACACACACACACACACATATAAGTCCATATCGAAACGAAAAGTAGATAAAGAAATATATTAGATTTACAAAGGAAACACATGTTAAAGTTGAAGGCCCGGACTTGAAATATATATACTATGCATTATAAAGTGCGTCGGGTCCTCTACATTGCAGAACTATGAACGTAGCATACCACCAATTGCAATATGCGATGGTTAGACCCGAAACATATATATATTATATTGTAAACTTCGATGGGTCCGTAAAGTGCCTTATGTGTATGTGTTAGTTCATTTCACTAATTGCGATTTGCGATTGGGTTCCAGACCTGATATTAATCACACCATGTTTTATAATTCCATCGGGTCTACAATCATCGCATAACCTTTATATATGTATATACCTTACGCGATTGCGATTTGCAAGCTAGAGCCGATACTATATTTGTCATGTTTTATAATTTCGTCAGGTCTGTCATATTGTAGATTGTTAAGAAGTGGGTCAATACAACGTTGAAAAGGGCCGATTACGATTGTGATAAAGCTATGTCTAGATAATTGTGTGGAGCCCGTATTCAAAGTGGAAAAAGCATGTTTTATTATATATTTTCATTATAGAAGGTTTACGATAGAAAAGCATAGATATAACAAATTTATGCGTAATTTAAGTATTTTCATAATTATGCGGCCTAAGGGTGCATAAGCTAAGTTTCACAGGGGTTATCAGGTGGATTGTGGTTTGGAATGAAAGTCAACAGAGCATTGTACAAGTGGATTTGATAGGTTTATAAAGAAGAATTAAATCTTTTGAGTTGCAAATTAATCAGAAGTTTGCGTTTATTTCGCTATGTAAAGTGGAAAGTCAAGGTTAGAGTCGAAGCTGAAAAGGAAGACAATATGATATGTTTCTTTTCATTTTGGCCAATCAGAATGCCCATGTAAGCCCAGGATTATAAAAACTAAATGATTTTCATTACGACTAAAATGAATTAAGCATCATTAGAGCATTTATAGAGGAATTTGGCAATGGATCAATAGAGCAAGCCAACAGTTACTATCCCCTTCTCAATCCAGTTATGTTCTTGTTATTCCATGTTATTTGAGGTGTCTTTTACCCTCTGTAAAATTATGTAATAGTTTTTACTTCATATAGTTAGAAAAGTAGTTAGATAATTTGGGTAGTTTCAGAAATCAACAACTATTCCACAATGTATAAAAACTGGAAAAATTACTAAGTAAGGGTTGAAATTTTGGAGAACCCGGAGACTAGGCCACTGTATTCCTGATATCATCGTTGGTTAATGAAAGAATCAAAAGACTCCATGAGTTGTTGCATATAATTTTGTAAGAGTTTTTGTGTCATGTGTCATGCTATGTTTTCTTCTTTTCAAGTATAGTAATGAAGTTGTATGTCTTTATTTGCTTATGTAGATAAAGTTAAACTTCCTTAAATAGCGCTCCTATAATTGAAGTCCTCACTTCCTTTCTAAGTTATAGATAATAGTTTCTATGAAAGACCAGCATTTTTTCTATGATTTAGTTCTCATCATCATAGTTCCTCTAAGTTACAGATAGTAGTTTCTATGAAAGATCAACATATTATCTTTAACTTCTCCCTCAAACTTTCTTCATTGATCATTTATATCTAGCAACAAATGGCATTCTGAGATGTTCTTGTCATGCATGTATTAAGAGTTAAAGACCAAGTTTTCCGAGTCCATCATTTGAAAAGACATCATATATCTAAGTGACAAAGAAGTGACATTAAATAATATTTATTAATGTCTTAAGCACAACTTCCCTACAGCTAGGAAATTGGTTTCTTAAGGAACAACACCTGGAAAGGAAGCCCTATTAAAATGAACATTTGGGTTTTGGCCTCACAGGGTGAGATACCTACCTTAACTTTGTCAGACCCCCAAACCCTAAACTACTCTAAACCCAAAAACTAATTTGGATGCCAAACTATATTGGTCACCGACCCAGATTTGAGCATGAATTGAATCCACAAATTTAAACATTTCACAACTGTTGAAATTGCAGAACTAAAACACAGCAAAATTATGATAGCCACACACAGAAAATAACACAGTGATTTTGGTCAATGTGACCCTAGAAAACCCCCCTACAACTCTTGGGAAAAACCAGTTTGAGAGATCTTCTTTATTTTTGAAAATCCTTTT
This sequence comes from Pinus taeda, assembly GCA_000404065.3. Taxonomy (NCBI): domain Eukaryota; kingdom Viridiplantae; phylum Streptophyta; class Pinopsida; order Pinales; family Pinaceae; genus Pinus; species Pinus taeda. The sequence continues at coordinate 9,610 of APFE030888526.1, read as the reverse complement.
ACAGAGAAACTAAAATACACTGTAAAATTCCAGCATTCACAAATTACAACTTATCTCGATTTCTATGCTTGAAATCCACCTCGAAAATCATGTCATTCAGCAAACAACCAAAACATAAATTTTTATAGCAATAAAACAACATTAAATGTTGTACAACTAACCTCAAAAAATGTGCCCAAAACTTGTTTTCCATCTTCCTCAATTTTTGTGCCTTTCTCCTACTGTACAATTTTTCCTTGGGATGCATGCCAGTAAATGTTGCTGCCGAAATTTGTTGAAATGCCTTCTTACTGCTCTCTTTTTCTTCCTCACTGCTCAGAAATTTTCTCCTTACTCTCTCTTCATTTCCTCTCAAATGCTCATGAAAGAATGAATTGATATTTTCTTCTTCTCTTCTCCTTTTATTCTCTAAATGACCTTTTGGGTTACCCTAAGATCTAATGGCTGAGATTCATTTAGATCTAGGGATGATAATAAATGTGCATTTAATTCTCAGTTTCTATTTTTTAACTCACCCATTTAAATAAAGACCCACTTAGCCTTTTATTTCCATAGTCACTTTTTCACTTTCTAATTCTTCATTCACTTTAATAAAGTCACCTTTGATTTAGAATGTAATTTTACCACTTATAAAGTCACTTTTAAATTAGAATGTAACTTTAACACTTATAAAGTCACTTTTAAATTTGAATGTAACTTTACCACTTATAAAGTCACTTTTAAATTAAATTGACTTGACCACTTATAAAGTGACTTTAGGAGAAAAGTAAAAATTAAATTTGGACACTTTTCCCCAGGCCAAAGATCAAAACCTTAGGGAACCACTTGTCCTCTGGTACCCAAATTTTGACACTCCCTCTTACCAAGGAAAGTGTTCCTCACCACTCCCATCTTGTCTCTGAACTAGACATGCTTGCCCCATGGTAAGGCTTTGGTGAAAATGTTTGCTACTTGCTCATTTGTGGAAATGTACTCAAGCTTGACAAATCCATTTTGGACATAGTCTCTAATGAAGTAATACTTGATCTCAATATGCTTTGACTTGTCATGAAAAACTGGATTCTCCGTGAGTTTTATGCAAACCTGATTATCACAGTAAATTACTAAAGGTATCAATGCATGACCAAATAGACTAAACAACATCTTGCAAAGCCATATGGCCTCACAACTAGCCAAACTAGTAGCCATATAATCTCCCTCAGTGGAACTCAGTGGAACTGACTGTTGTTTCCTGCTGATCCACGACACAACTGTCGAACCCAACCCAAAACAACACTCTTTGTGAAACCCAACTACTGCAAGTATGTATCAATCCTAGAGTACCAAGCTCTAGGAGCTTGCCTTAGGCCATAGAGTGCCTTTATCAATCTGCACGCATGGGACTCCTTCCCATGCACCTCAAAGCCTTGCAATAGCTCAAAATAAACTCCTCCTAAATGAAGATATTGAGAAATTTGGTCTTCACATCCATCTGGTGGATCTTCCAACCCATCTTTGCTATAATCGATATAATGGAGTGAATAGATGTATAATGATTTATAGGAGCAAAGGTCTGCTCATAGTCAATTCCCTCTACCTGTGAGAACCCTCTCACCACAAATCAAGCTTTGAACTTCTTGATGCTACTATCTGAAGCATGCTTTATCTTGTAGAGCCATCAGGAAGTAACAATTGATTTACGTTCAAGCCTTGACACTACCTCCAAAGCATCCTTCTTGATGATAAAATAATACTCCTTCGTCATGGCCTCTCTCTGACCTGTTGGCTAGCAGCCTCCTCATAACTAGAAGGCTTAGAGTCAACAATTCTTGTTCCCAATGCCATGTAACTACATAACTTCTTAGGTGGTTTACTCTCTCTAACCTGTCTCTTTTGCCCAACAACTGATGTGGCCTCACGCAAGGTATCTTGAAGCCACTTGGGCTTCCTCTTCCTTGAGCATATTTCTCCCATCGGAGTGAAAGAATCCTCATCATCATTAGAATCCCGAACTCCTGAAGGCCTGCTAGCTGACCTCATGCCTAAATATTTGCCTGTAGATGTTGAAGTACCATGTGAACTATCCATTAGTGGACTACCCTGTAAAGTGCTTTGTGGACTACCCTAGATGTTGCTCGAAAAACCACCCACCTAACTCTCAGATACATTGCTCACTAATCAACCTAACACTGTAATCGATGTACCTCCTTATCCTTGACCACTAGATCGTTGTGACTAACTCAACGGCTCGTGAGGGTCTGCTTACTCTAGATACTCTAACTCCCATGACCTCTTGGAGCTCTCTCCTCCTCGAACTTCACAGCTTACCTGACAACCACTTACCTTTGTATAGGAATATAAATCGAATAAGCTTTTGAGGTCTTGCTATAACCCACAATGATGCCCTTGTCTGCAGTGGGCTCTAGCTTGGTCCTGTTCTCCTTGGGGACATAGGAATATTTAAGGCACCCAAAGATACGAAAGTGCCCAACACTAGGCTTCCTCCTAGAAAAATCCTCCTCTAGAGTCACATTCCACAAGGCAAAATGTGGACTCCTGTTTTACAAGTACATAGCAGTGTTGCAGGCCTCTTCCCACAAAAATAAAGGTAACTCTTGATCATGAAACATGGCTTTGGCAGCCCCTGTAATGGATCTGTTCTTCCTCTCTGCAACCCCATTCTGCAGGTGGTAGTAAGGAACTATGAACTCCCTCCTAATGCCTGCC
>APFE030888517.1:0-10243 GCA_000404065.3 Pinus taeda | reverse complement strand
AAGTGGATTTGGCAGGTGGCCACCAATATCCACCTGGATCATTCCTCCCCCCTTAGGAAGCAATGGTCCCCATTGCGTTGAGTTCCTCCACGAGATGAGGAAACTTTTGTTGAACTTGGTCCCTCGTGAACCACTTGCCCTGGTGGAGTTGGCCTGCTTTGATAACTCGATACAATTGGATATTCTGCTGGCGAGTGTGCTTGATCTGTGTGTCCATGATTTGATCAGCAGAAACTTGTTCCATGCAATCTGTATTTAACTCTGTGGGTGTGAGTTGTTCTGCAATGTCGGATGTGTCTAGTAATGGTGGAAAGTATGGCCGAAGGCGGTCCACATTGAACACTGGGTGCAGAACAAGGAATGGGGGAATGTTGAGCTCAAATGCATTAACTCCCACAACCTTGGTAATGGTGTAAGGACCATATCGGAGTGGTCTAAGTTTCTGATAGGCTCCAATAAGGCATTCCTTTTTCAAATGCAACCAGACTTTGTCACCCACCTGAAACTTGTGTGGCACCCGGTGTTGATCATGTCACTGCTTGTACTTGGCATTTGATTTCTCCATAATGTCATGGACTTGTTGGCGAATATGTTGGATGTGCTCAATGAAGCTGTTAACCTTATCTATTTCAGACTGGACATGAGCCGAATCTACGTGAGTAGCTATAAATGGCATGGCCACATCAATGGGACATAATGGCTGGAATCCCAAGCCCACCTGAAAAGGGTTGTGGCCAGTCGAGCTATGGAGAGCCCGATTGTAGCTGTGCTAAACATAGGGGAGGCTCTCGTCCCATGTGCGTGGATGCTTTGAGTTGTACATGCGCAGAATGTGTACGATCATCCTATTGAAAACTTTTGTCTAGCCATTAGTTTGAGGATGGAAGGTTGTTGACTTAGTGAGTTTGGTGTCGAGCATCAACCAGAGACTGGACCAAAATGTACTGAGAAACATGCTATCCCAATATGAGATGATAGACTGTGGGATCCCATAGTGTACCCACACTCGTTCAAAGAAGAGTTTAGCAGTGGCTTCTGCTATGATATTCTTCTTGCAGGCAGCCATAATGGCCATTTTTGAGAACCTGTCAACGACCACAAAAACACAGTCATTCCCATGCTTAGTGGAAGGAAGGCCTGACATGTAATCCATGGAGATGGATTCCCAAGGCTGATTAGGGGTAGGCAGCGGGGTATAGAGGCCTTGCTTCTTGATCGTCGGTTTGGCAATGGCGCAGGCAATGCATGACCTGATGTACTTCCCAACATCCTGTCGAAGATTCAGCCAATAGAAATACTTCTACGTACTGCCGCCATTTTTTCGACCCCAAAATGCCCAACAGCCCGACTGTAGTGTGCTTCCCAAATCATCTTGGCACGCTCACTTGAAGGAACACAAAGGTGACCCAGGTGGCATAACAAGCCATCCTGGAGGTGAAAATCTGGAACACTCCAAGAGTGTCTGGTATGTGTGGCCGAATTCTGGGTCGCTTTTGTAGAGAAGTGGCCAATCAGAAGTCTCGTGCCCTCAAGAGTTGAGCACGGTGGTTAGCGCCATGATCGGTGGTCGACTGAGGCAATCTGCAACATTATTGGTGCTGCCCTTTTTATACTTGATATTCAAGTGAAACTGTTGCAGGTATGTAGACCACTTCTGATGGCGATCATTCTGCAATTTCCCTTGGGTCTGTATGAACTGCAGAGGTCGGTGGTCTGTGTGGATGCCCGTTTCCTTCCCCAAAATGTAATGCTTCCATTGTCGGCAGGCCTGTACAATGGAATACATCTCCTTATCATAAGTGGGGTACTTCCGGACTGTGTCTGAAAGTGTTTCACTGTGATATGCCACTGGATGTCCATGTTGAGTAAGGACTGCCCCAATAGCATAGTCAGAGGCATCTGCTCGACCTCAAATGGTTGTTGTAAATCTGGTAACGCGAGCACTGGTGCCGTGCAGAGGCGATCCTTCAACTCCCTGAATGCCTTCTGTTGAGATTCAGACCAAAAGAATTTTGCTTTCACTCCTCCCTTGGTGACTTGACTCAAGGGCCAAGTGATATGAGAAAACCCCAACATAAACCTGCAATAGAAGTTGGCAAGACCTAGAAAGTTGCGGAGCTCTGTCAGAGTGGTTGGAGATGGCCAATCCCGAATGACTTGGATCTTGGCTAGATCCACATGCACCCCCTATTTATCAATAATGTATCCCAGATACTGAACCTGGGTCATGCCAAAGGTGCATTTCTCTAAATTGGCACATAGCTTGTGTTGCCTCAGTGTTTGGAGAACTTGTCGGATGTGGTGGAGGTGCTCTTCTCAACTCTGGATGAAGATTAGAATGTCATCCAAGCATACTGTGGAGCAATAAAAAGGTGTCTTTTTAACTCCTAATTATCTCACATTAATTTTAAACCCAGGGACGACCTTTTATTTCAAGAGTGTACTCAGTCTGAGGCGGCTATTTACTCAAGAGTAATGTTTTTCAGTATAGTGCTTAAAATCCAAAAGTAAATGAAATTTGGAAACAAAATCTAATTGGAACAGCAAGAAACTGAAATGTTATAAACTAAATCATTCACTCAAACAACCATCAATCGAGGATACAGTAGCAATAACTCATTCCTCTAGAAATTGATGCAATTAAAATCAAACTGAAACAAGACAATCAATCTGGGAACGAGGAAGCAATAACCAATGTTCTCTACAGTTGACAGTCCTGCTTTAAAGAAATTAAAAGGAAATCGAAATTGAACTGAAGCTGTTATTGAAAATAAACTAGGAAAACTCTTTAAAAGCAAACTCTTGCAATTAATCAACAGAAATGAACAGCAAAGTAAATGGACAACAAATTGGAATTAAAGGAATCGAATAGCCAATCCTATTGAACAACAATTTGTAATGAATATCAATCAAAGGAAATAGTAAATGGAATGAAACCATAATTGAAATAGAATAGAGAAGCTTTATATTTGAAATGAGCAGCATAACAATATACATTGACAAGAATAATAATCTTTGCTATGATGGAAAAGAACAACCACACGATTCAATCTCATCTTGTGCAATAAAACAATTTCATAAAATATTATAACAGCTCGTTGCAAAAACATGAAACTGTAAGGCAATACGATTCAAAGAGATAGGAACTAAATCAAACCATCACATGGTGGAAATTGGAAAGATATAATACAATAGCAGCATACTCCACCAGAGGTTGGGCCCTTAACCGTCAGCGGATGCTGCGGGGCTACTTCAAATCAGGTGAATGAACAGCAACTCCCAAATCATATATTAATCATCAAACTTTGAAATCATTACAACAGCTAAAGCTTGAGAATTACAACATGCAACAATCCCTTCTTCTTCCTATCCTATCATGAATAATCCATCATCATTCTTGAATCTCCAAGTCTGAATCCTCAATTCTCCATCATTCGAATCCCCAAATTCATCCCCCTCTCTAATATTTGTTTTCATTTAAATAGAGAAAGATCAGAGAGCAGTTACAACATAGATAATTACAACATGATTTCTTTTACAAAATTGGATTTATTCTAACCAATTGATCAAAAAGAAAATATATTTCCATCCATCTCTCAACAAGAGCAAGACGAATTTGGCTTTGCAGCTGAGATTTGGGGGACGGCTGCAACAATAAATCTAAGAAAATTGTGCTTAACGAACCCTACATTTCTCTCAATAAAATTTGAATTTGGGCAAGCCATTCTTCAATAAAGTTAATTGGGTCTGTTCTAGACAAAACCCATGTTCCGGATTTTCCAGATTCTTCTCCATTTGTTCATAATCTCAACTGCAACATTGTCACTCCTTATTCCAGCGCATTTCTGAGTTGGCACTTTTAATGATCAAATCTTCAATCTGGAAATTATCTTGGAGGCTAAAAATGGCAAATAATGTTATAACCAATTTACTAAAACTATCATTGATAAAATAATTCATAATCATCAATTTATTAGAAATAAAGGAGAATAAATAATATTAATTCATAAGAGCATAAATCATTATAAAATAGAATTTAAATGATAAATTATAAAAAATGATATAATAGAGAAGAGTAAAAATGGATGAAATAAGTGGTACAATGTGGTCGTATTCACGGCTCAACACACCCCCACACCGAATATATTGCATGTCCTCATGCAACAAAAACTGAATATGTTGCATGTCCTCATGCAACCCAAAGACAAAACCCATGTGTTAACCAAGCAATAAAATTTGTTCATCTCAGCCCATAAAATGGATAGAACAAATGAATTCTTCCTCAATTAATGAATATTCAATTTTAGCAATCTTGATGAAGGCATAAAAATTAAGTTGCAGCAAAATATGATATAAATAACAGCAACCTTCATTAACCATTTTCCCAAAAACTACAAACCAGATTTTGTTGAAATGTTGCAAGTAGATTTGTAATATATGAATTCCTCTATGATCCAAAAATCAGATCGTTTTGATGCACAGATCATGAGATATAAATAAGATGGTTGTAGGTGATAGTGCATGATTTCTGAAATTTTATGAACCAATTTAACTTGAAATTATCTGGGTTTGTGTATTTTAATGATACATCGGTGTTATCCAGAAATCACAAGAAGTGAGTTCATAGTTTTAAAAATATTATAGAAATCAATTTCTACACTGGAATTGTATGCCTTAAATGAAAAAGAAAGGAAAAGAAAAAAAAAATCCATCATGCCTAGCAATTCCTCCCCCTCTCTGAAAAATTAGCATGCCCTCATGCAATGTTAGAAAAAAAATAGAGGCGGTTGCTACCAGCTGTTGAATTCTATGCTTGGTGTAAAACAACATGGAATAAGGGAGGTGTTGAGAATGAATAAGAATAGTAATGGATGATAAATAATAGGAATGGTATGGTCATAAGAAAGAAATGAATGAAAGTAATATTCCCGTAAAATTGAAAGAGGATATGCTGCTGAAAAATATGGGAAGTGGTAAAGATGTGGAATGAATGATGATAAATAATGCTCAAAATGGATTTTCATGAAATTCTCCTAAATTCGTAATAAATCAGAAAATTATGCTATTTTACCTCAAGTTTTACCTCCAAAAGAAAATTTTGGAATGACAGATATGGACTGGCAGTTGTTGAAGTTGATGTAGGCAGAGTTGGTGCTGAAAGTGATGCAAAAGGTGGAATTCAAGCAAGCACATCATGTTTGAAGAATTGTTCATGTTCGCGAGCCTTTTCTATTAAGTGCAATAGTGTGGTCATGATGTGAATAGAATTTCCCCTACATACTTGTTGTTCTCCTGTAAACAAATCACACTTGTGCATACAATGTTCTTGAATCCATAGTGTTGGTTTTGAATAGCAATAGATTAAGATGCATGAAAAAATGTCAATCAGAAAAACTTATCAAATCTACAAGTTATGGCAGAGTGCAGTAATCATATCACATGCAATCCCATAATGCATACATTCCCCCTTCAAATTGGAAAAGGAATTCCATGACCATAAAGCATATGAGAGGTGTTGTGCTGACTGCAAGGCAAGGGAATGAACAATACAACAGTATAGTACACAAATCAATGATAGGACGATGAGAGTTGTGATTATAATGAGAGCAAAGTGTATAAAGATAGTTATGAATAAAAGATAGGACATTTGGATTGATGATAAGTTATGTGGAAAAGAAAAAGAACAACAATATGCCAAAAACATGCTTTACTGACTATGTTCTTAGCTGAAAAGGATGCGATTGATCAGAAAATAAATTTTCATGTGTAAAGATTCAAAACAGGGAAAATGAAGGAAATAACTTCTCTGGTAGAAAGAAAGAACAAGAAAAGGGTATTATAGTAATAATTGACGATACGATATAACTTCAATACCATAAGCAGATCCTCTGCTGCCAGCAGGCGTCCATAGCCTCAGTAGGGTTGCTTTTTAATCCATATGAGTCAGGATCCTCAATTTATAAATGGAGAGTTTTAGTGCTATTCTACAGAAGAGGTCAGTGTGCTGGCATGGTAACCAGATAACCACACTACCATTCACTGAGATGTAGCAAAAGTGATCAGGTCGGCTTGTGATGAGACCTCCTGTTCAAAGGGATAATTTGGCTATCCAGTGGATCATAACCCTGGTGTGGTGGCCATAATGGGAATGTCACCTTGTTACAGCCTTATGAACATGGTAGGCTGACTCGTAATGAGACCCCTATCCTCCATTTGCGAACAAAATTTTGTTTTTATTACACATTTTTATGATAAAAAGAGGGAGGCTCAGTACTCCTTAAGAGCAGGGATGGTGAAAGAAGTTGAACATGTCAATAGAAAAAAATATACCCATAATCTCATTTATTACAGACAGAGAAGATTATAACTAGGAAGGGTGGAACCAGCATGGTATTAAAATGATCAATCAGTATCACGTACAGTAGAAAACAATGCAGTAAAGTAATATATAAATAATTGTGTTGTTTTGAAAATAAACTATCATCAAGGAGCTGTCCTGTTAAAGATCATAACATAAATGATATTAACTTGCTTCAATAGAATCCATAATTCTTGTCCTCATAAAAATAGTATACTTCATACCATAAAAGAGAATCAATAAAATGTAGTTGAGATGAACTAGGAATAATCCCACAAGAGAAAGGAAGGGTTGCTCTCAAAAATACTCACAAAGTGTTGTTTTTTTGAAGGAATAGCAAAAACACTCAAAAAGAAAGTGGTGTTTTGTGCAGGGAACAACAAAGAAAATGCATACCAAAAAAGCAAAAATACACACAAAAAAGTGTGAAAATGCAAATGTTGTTCATTTGCAAAAAAGAACAGCAAAAACTAAAAGTGTCGTTCTTTTAGAAAATTAACAACAAAAATGAAAAGTGTCGACGTGCTATTCTTTTCGAAAAGGAACAGCAAAACGTGAAAGTGCAGAAGTGTTGTTCCATTCGAAAAGGAACAACAAAAAGTGAAAGTGCATAAGTTTTGTTCCATCTGGAAAGTAACAACAAAACGTGAAAGTGCATAAATGATGTTCCATTTCAAAAAAGAATAGCAAAACACGAAAGTGCAGAAGTGTTGTTCCATTTCGAAAAGGAACAACAAAACGTGAAAAAGGAACAGCGAAATGTGAAAAAGGAACAGCAAAATGGACAATCATAAAATGTAAGCATGTAAGAAAAAAAAATTAGTTGTTCACAACATTGATGCTAAGGATGAGTTACACTTTGAATGAAGCAACACCTGAAACACAAAATATAAGAGAAATTAGAAAAGAAACAACAAAAAACAGTACGTAAATAAATAAATTAAGTTACAACAGCTATGATGTTATGCCAAAAAAATGATCTATTCGAAAAATATTTTGGCAGCAAATACATGACTTGAATCTTCAAATGGAAATCAATTCTTCATTTCTTCTATTATGAATCTGTTGGGTAATGAGTTGGATGAAATTCCATTGTTTCATTTAAAATTTCTTTCAAAATCACTCGTCCATAAATTGACCTTCTTTTTCTCCTAGGACCAAAAAAACGAGTATCTACCTGCAATAAAACATTAAATCATGGAGAAAGAGAGGTGTACGGGCTCCATTAATCCAAGAATTATGCAAAAAACTAACAAGCAGTTACTCTGTATAACAAATCCACAGAGAAAATAACAAAGTAAAATTTATTTGTCACCTGCGGGAGAGCAGTGGTCGACCATACTAACCAGCAGTGTTTTAATCACAAATTCTTTATTTTTAGTCCAAATTGAGTGATTCCAAAGCCATATGAGAGCTAATTCAAAGGTTTATTTTCAATAGAAATAGGTTTTAAAATTTCAATGATGTGATATGTCAATTTTAGTTAGAACAACCTGCATAATAGAGTCATTTTCGATTACCCAGCTTAGACCAATAGTTGATATTTCAAGCATAAATTTTTATTTTGATGTCATATTCGAATGATTCAAATTGGAAATAAAAATAGATTTATTTATTTATCTCCAACAGAAACAGGCTTTGAAGAAAAGAAGAATTGATAGGTAAAATACTGTAAGGAACAACCGGAAAAACAGAGTTTTAAGGATGTTGATTTACGATATACAGTCAGTATTTTGATCATAACTTCCCCATACGATATTGAAAATAAGTGATTCCAATTGCATTGTAAACTAGATTCATAGGGAAATCTACCATAGAAACAGGTTTTAAAAATATTCACTTTTGGTCCCTCAAAACATGATTGTCCTGACTATTTTTCCAGAAATTCCATCAAGCCCGCAAGCCAAAAAAATGATATTCAAGCATTTTTTCATATTGATGATAAAAATGAATATAAGTGTTTGTAGAATTTTTATTTCTATTATAAATCATCTACACACACAAATGAATTAAAAAAAATTATCACCAACGTTAATTTGCATAACATGTTGCGACAAAAAACAACTAGTTTTACATAAAAAACAAAATGCATTTATTTATTCCCTTATTTATTTTATTTTCTACACTAACCTATTTTGATTTGAAAAATGAATATGACTATGTATATGAGTACTTCCAGTGAAGCCATTTTCGAAGTAAGGCTTCACGTATGCACATACCCAAATTTGAAAAATGCATGTTAATGGATATTTAGGGATGAGAAGCCAACTTCCCTTCAAAAAATGGTATCAAAAATTGTTGAAGCATAGAGTGATGTTGCAAACAAATGATGGAGTGAAACCAATCTTCAATATTTCCTTTACTTTCTTGATTTTGCATAGCCATCATATCATGAAGTTCTTGAGCTTTTAAAATAGCTTGTTGATGCATAGTAAAAGAAACCTCATTTTCTTCCATAGCTTCTACAATTTTTGCATTTGAAACATTCTGAATCTCATTGTAGGTTTTCTCTAATAACACATGTGAGATATAATGGGTGGGAAGGGTGGGTAAATTTGGCAATTCAACTTTGTAAGTATGTTGTACTAGTTTATTATGGTGAGGGTGTCGAATTAGTTGAGCAGGAAAATGTGTAAGGAATGGAGCATTTTGATGATGTGGTTGATTGGGTTGTGTGAATGGTTTTGATGGGAAAGCAAGATGTTGTGGAAGAGCTGGTGGAGAATATGGAGAATGTGCTTGTTCTGCAAGATGTGGGAGAGTAGTCATGCAATCATAAGGTGAACCATGCCAATCTTGCAGACAAAATTGTTGGTGGTTATATTGAGATTGACATGGCTGCCCTAACACATTAGTATTCCATAATGGATTATGCAAGTAAGAAAGTGGAAATGAAGTGTTTTGAACCATATCTGTAGGCCATGATTTCCATGGTTTTGACCTTGTTGCAGCTTCCTTACCTCTTTGATATGCTACTTCCATCCTAGATAAGGAAGAGTGAGTATCTATGGGATGCTCCTTTTGGTCATGAGTGGAAAACACTTCATCAAATTCTTGATTTTTATGAACTTGCAAAACAACCAATTTTGCATTTATAGAGCTAACAAAATCAACTTTAAAATTTTCAAATAAAACATTGATTTCAGCTCTTATGTCTCCTATTCTTGTAGCATATTTGGAAAAGAAAGAACAAACATCTCTAGAATTCTTACCAGCCTTGGAGATTCCTCTTGAATACCTTATGCACAACTCACAAACATCATCATATGATAACTGAAAAACATCACCTTTTCCTATCAGATTTAAGGTTTCTAAAAATTTATCTTTGATTCCTTTAAGAAGGAGTGTTTTTAAAATCTCTTTTTCCAAATGCTTATGTTTTGATTTTTGAAGGTTATAATGAAATCGATCTACATAGTCCTCCAAGCTTTCATCTTCCCCTTGCATCATACCGAAAATATCTTCATTGGATTTGCAATAGTCTTGGTACTTCTTCAAGAATATGTTCTTCATGTCCTCCCATGATTAGATGCAATTCCCACCTAGGCTCATGAACCATCGGAGAGCTGCTCCTTTTAGAGTAAGAGGAAACACTTTCAACCTTTGATTGTTAGTGTAATAATCATATCCTCTACAAAGTATTTCAAACTCAAACAAAAATGTATGTGAATCTTCATTTGCTAAACCATGAAAATTTGGTAAAGATGGGGGAATTATGTGCATTTGTGTTACTCTTCCTAGATCTTTGATAGGAAATTCAAAAGTAGAAATGTGAGCCATTTCTTACCATAGTATAAGATGTTCTTCATGTGTTTCTTCGAGGCTCCTTCTTCAAATGTTCCTGTTAATCGGTTAGTGAAATGGGTGGTGCTTACATCACCACTT
>APFE030888516.1:0-62138 GCA_000404065.3 Pinus taeda | reverse complement strand
CAGGAAACCTAAGAGAAGAAGGAATGAGGCGGCTAGGAAGACAAGGCTGGGATCCAGCAACTGCTGATCTTCCAGCCGTCATCCCTATTAAGATTTTCAGGCCTTTTTTCAATCTCCAGGGCCTCTCTAAACTTCTGATGGTGAAACTGCACAACCTTTGCAATGATGCGCGCTTCTTCAATACAGACATGATGTTTAGTCTTCTCGGCATGCTCTGCAAGGGCCGAGGACTTGGCTCTTCTATGCCTTAAGTCTGCAGAATGCTCGTTAATCCTTTGATTAATAGATCGACCAGTCTCACCAATATATGGTGTCCCACAAGAACATGGAATAACATAGACGCCCTTCATGTCTTTCGGATCGATAGGATCTTTCACCGACCTCAGGGAGCCACGGATGGTATTAAGAGGTCTAAAGGTAGCGGGAACCTTATGCTTCTTTAGAATCCTGGCAATCCTGTCAGTGGTTCCTTGGATGTAAGGCAGGTGAACCCCTGTGACCCGATCATTCGGATCTTTAGGAACTGAAGGCTCTTTACGAGCTCTGAGGAAGGCTTTTTGTCCTAGGTGTCTACTGTAACCATTTTTCACAAAGACATCAAGAAGATGGGCCTTCTCCTTTTCCAAGCTCTTTTCATCGGAAATTCTTACAGCACGGGTAGCAAGCGTGCTGAGAACCCCTAACTTCTGAGCAGGGAAATGATGGGAGGAAGCATGCAGATATTGATCCGTATGTGTTTTCTTCCGAAAAACCTGGTGAGAGAAGCAACCATCCTCATTCTTTGAGATGAGAACATCCAGAAACGGAAGAGATCCATCGACTTCCTTTTCCATAGTGAATTTTATGGCAGCAGAATGATTATTAAGATGACTGAAGAACAGATCTAAATTATCAGGACCATGAGACCAAAGAATGCCCGTGTCATCCACGAATCTTTTCCATAGCTTTGGTAAGAGATGAGAGGAGGCCAAAGCTTTGGACTCAAAATCCTCCATAAAGAGATTCGCAACAATCGGGGATAAGGGGGCCCTCGTGGAGAAAGAAATAGGAAAGAAGGTGAAGTCTCTTAGGAGTGATAATGGAGGTGACTTTGTGTTGAATAAGTTTATAAATTTATGTGCAAAATAAGGCATTTGATGAGAATTGATAACACCCCACAACCCATAGCAAAATGGGGTGGTTGAGAGGAAGAATTGAAGCATTGTGGGAGTAGCACGGGTGATGTTGCATGACCAAAGCTTACCTCTTCACTTGTGGGATAAATCATTTAACACAATGGTATGTTTGCAAAACAAGAGTCCTCATCAAATTATTAGCATGATCACACCAAATGAGGCTTTTTCGGGGAGAAAGCAAAAATGTGTCATACTTCAGGACATTTGGAGCCTCTGTCTATTGCCATGTCTCCAAACAGTCAAGGAAGAAGTTGGAGCTGACAATAGAGTTGGGGATATTTCTGGGTTACATAAAAACTCCCCACAACTACCATGTGTATTTTCCATCCCTCGGAATGACATTTTTGTGGCGGGATGTCAAATTTGATAAAGACAAAGCCATGTGGTTCTCTCTTGAGAGGGAACTTCAGATCCCACCAAAGGAGGATATTTTACCACCAAAGGAGGAGCCTCAAGATGTTATGGAGCAGCCAAAAATTAAGGAGTAGAGAGTGGAAACAACCACTCAAGAAAAATCACCCAGAGAAGCCAGGAAGAGAACCAAAGAAGCTGAGAGACTTTTGCAGGATGTGAGGGATAATGTGGAGGATCCTTCAAATCAGCGCAGGTAGAGAAGGTCATCAAATCAGTACACTAGCTAAATGTCTCTTATGACTAAGCTAGTAGAGACTGAACCATCATCTTTCAATGAAGAAGTAGAAAAAACAGTGTGGATTGATGCAATGGTGGAGGAGTACAAATCAATTTTGAAGAACAGTGTTTGGTAAATAGTCCCAAGACGAGCAAACAAATCATTTTTGGGTTCGAGATGGATCTTCAAAGTGAAGCAGGAGGTAGACGGAAGTAGAGAAAAGTACAAGGCCAGATTTGTGGCCAATGGGGTACTCTCAAGTGGAGGGGATTGAATATGAGGAGACCTTTTCTCTTGCATCAAGGTACTCATGCATCAGATCAATCCTTGATTTGGTTGCACATATTGGGGTGGAAGATCCACTAGATGGATGTGAAAATTATGTTCCTCAATGGAGTTATTAAGGAGGTCTATATAGACAAAACCAAAAATCTTCAAGAATTATGACTGAGATAATCATGTGTGTAAACTCAAGCGAGCGGTGTATGGTCTTAAGAAAGCACCACGTGCTTGGCACACCGAGATTGATAGATATCTCACTAGTTTGGGCTTCACCAAAAGTGAAGCAGGTGAAAACCTCTATCTTATTTTGGAAGAAGGTAAATTGTTATTATTGTTTTATATGCTTATGACTTGATCCTTACTGACATGAGAAGCTAATAAGATATTACCAGGAGGAAATTGCAAGATAGTTTGAGATGAAGGGCATGGGTCTCATGCACTACTTCCTTGGATTTGAAGTATGGAAAGGTGATGGTGAACTATTTGTCTCCCATGGAAAGTATGCCAACAAGATAATTCATAGGTTTTACATGGGAAAGTGTAAACCCATGGAGACTCCTCTAGTGACCAACTAGAGGAATGAGGACGCCACTTCAAATGAGGAAGTGGATGCGATTATTTATCGATAGTTGGTGGGTTCACTCATGTGTCTTGTGAAAACAAGACCATACATGTGTTATGTTGTCAACCAGCTAAATCAAGCTATGGTTAGGCCAATCAAATTGTTTTGGAGGGCATCAAAGCATGTTATACAGTACCTCAGAGGCACTACCAAGTTTGGAATTTGGTACAGACAGATAGAGGGAGTGAAATTGTGTGGCCTCACCAATGCAGATTAGGCAGGAATTCCATCACACCAAAAGAGTAAATCAAGTAGAATCTTCAACATTGGGTCCACAATGGTTTCTTGGTACAACGGGAATTAGAGATTGGTGGCACCTAGCTCAGCAAAAGCATAATACATGGTTGCAATTTAAGCACCATGTGAGGTGACCTAGATGAGAAAGATATGTGTTGCCTTGTTTGGTCAGATGATGGGTCCTACTATGATTTACCATGATAATTAGAGTTGTATCAAGCTCTCCGAGAATCCTATCATATTGATATATGGTATCACCATCTACGGGTTTGTGTGCAAAGGCAGATTATGTTGTTGCAGTACATTCCAACAGAGGAACAAGATGCATATATTTTGACAAAGGACTTTTCAAGAGGGAAATTCGAGTTCCATAGGTGGATAGGGGTGGTTGATAATCCCTTTCTTGATAAGAGGGAGTGTTGAAAATGCAGTAAGAAAATCTACTTTTGACATTGCCATGATCAAACTAGATTAAAATTTGAATTTCTATTTTAGCATAATACTTGAAGGTAGTTAACTAAGGTGACATGGCACTTGTCACTCAATAAATTCGATATGGGGAAGTTTGATTTTGCTGGGTTGTGTTATATTCTTTCACGTAGTTAACCAGGGGGTTAGAGGGGGGGCAGAGCCCCCCCTTCATTGCGCAAATTGCATAGCAGGGGGAGTCACAGGGGGTTTGAGGGGTGCAGGTAACCCCACTCTATGGGGTTCGAGGCAGCGCCCCAAAAAATTTTGGTTTTGGACCATATTTTAGGTTGGGCGGACCTACCTATGGTTTTGTGCATGTTTTTCGCACATGGTTTTGGATGTGATGGTTTTCGGTCCATGGTTTTGGACACGATGGTTTTCGGTCCATGGTATTGGATGCTTCGACATGTATAAATATGTATTGTAACATTGAAAGGAACATAATGAAAAATCACGCTAGTATTCCTAGTTTTGGGATCTAGCGGAAAATCTTTGTGTATGTTTTATGTGTTATGCTCTCGCATTGTTTATTTTCTGTGTTTTAGAATTCGTATGCAGGTAATTTTTGTACAGGGTTAAAACCTATAGATTTTAGTTCTACATGATTGATTGCTAATTTGTAGCAATCTATTTCAATTAATTTAAGTTATTGATTGTTTAACTAGTTCTAATAGTCAAAAGAACTAGTGGAGGTCAAGTTGTGGAAGTGAAACTTCAACCACACTCAGTGAAAAATCAGCCCAAAATAATTGTTACATGCATAGAATACGAGTTACCTAGTTGAGATGGAGATTCCAAGGTAGTGTATTATTAGTTGTATCATATTCCCATGTGTACAAGTAGTGCATGCAATCATATAATGACCTAAGGAAATTGCGCAATTCCAAAGTGTGAAATTCCTAAAAGATAGGGGCAATTTCCCAAGGAAATAGCACAAGGAAATGGGATCTTGGGAAGGCTATAAATTGACTAAGTGTTGGCTAGGTTTAGTCAATCAGGCAGTGGGATAGATTATTCACTTGCAGGGTGTGATCAAGCTTAAGCAAACATTGTATTTCTTATATATTCTTTGTGTTGTACCGGCTACAACCACCCTCCAAAATTTTTCCTTAGCTTCATTTTGGAGCGTCCCTACCACCCTTTCATGGCACCATGTCTTACCTTGTCAAGCACACAAGCTTTAGTGATTTTCTTGCAAAATGGAAAACGTCCATGAGAGCCTGTTGCATTCCCCTCATAGGTTGTTTCTCCAGACTTGGTCTAGCTGCAGGCTAAGCATCTCCATCAAGAAATTATGCAATTTTGTAGGGAAACCAGCCTTCCCTCCATAAATTACGCAATTCTGTCTGGCAACCTGTTGGGCTGAAGAATTGCGCAAATCTACCTATTACTGTTCACTGAGAAAATTACGCAATTCCTCCTAGCAAGGGCTGCTCAACCCAGAAATTGCACAAATTATGGGCAGTAGTCAGCTGTGCTAACTAGAAATTGCACAATCCCTCTGGGAAGCTAGCCCAGCTCCCTCCCAGAAATGTTCATTTTTTCCTCTCAGCTGAGCAGACTGTTGCATGCACAGTTCGGTTGATTGGTTCCACCTAGGACCAAGAAAACTTAACTTGCATGCATGGGTTGATTTTTCCCTGAATAACAAAAAGAAACTTGCAAAAAGCATCCCTAGATTTTAGGGAGCTATCTTTAGCAATTGGAGGTTACATGCAAATATCGTTTTAGAATCTTTCCTCCAAGTGTCACTTTTTCCTATATTTGTGGCATACGCATCATGAGACTCAACTTATTTATTTGACACTTCAAAGCTCACTTATTCACATCGATATTGGAGCTTTGACATCCCATAGCACATCCAGGAGTCTTCGTGTGAGTGTTGTTTGCTTGATTTATGTGAATGATTGTTGTTGTTTACATCCATACTAGCTTGTACTAACACCGTTTCAGTTTCCATTAGCATTTCATTGTTGTCGCATGCATGAAAATATTTTGCACAAATGGTCATCGATTCAACGACTCACTTCACCACATGCATGTTGTTTCATTTTCTGAATCTTTCATTCGTTGTTTGCATTCATGATCATTCACTCGAGCTAACATTGAGTATCTCCATGCATTCACTTTAACATTTTCTTTCAGTTTCCCATCGGCAAGTCTGGGCAGCCTTGGCCCAAACTCTGCCTCACCACGACAGCATTGTGCAATATTCAGAGGGAAGCCTTTGTCTTCCTCTCAAAAAATTCACATTACTACCCAGTGACTATCCTCCAGTCTTGCATTGTGAAATTCTAGTGGATAGTGTCTACTGGCCTAGAAAATTATGCAATGCAGTCACTAGGCCTGCAACCATTGCTAGCTGAAATTGTGCATTGAGCAATTCTAGCAGCCAGCAGGCCAGCCTGGATTGTGCATTGAACAATTCCAGTAGCCATCCAACCTCCCCAATTAGCCCAAACTACCTTTTGTGCAATTCTGGTAGCTAGTCTCCCAAACTCCCAAGAAAAATAGCACAATCCTTTCCAATCAATCCCTAGGTCTGTTGCATGTCGTTCCTCAAATTTGCTTTGGTTTTTGCTGACAGATTTCTTGCCATGCATGTCACTTTGTATCCATATCTAGCATGTGTTCATCTACCTCTTAGCAATTCAGGATCAATGGCCTCCAAGATATCAAGATCAAAGGACATTGACAGAAGTGCAACTGGAGCAGCAGTTGGGTGAGTGTCTACAAGTCTGTCGATCTATGAAGATACCAAGTTGATTGTAAAAAAGGACATCAAGATGAAATGGAAAGAGGTAAATGATGCATTTATAGGCACATTTGGGGAAGACCTTAAAGACCACCAAGTCTATGTGAACATCTACAAGTCCAGCTTGTACCGGATTTCATGCAGATTTCTCGTGCTCCCATGCGCAGAAATGATACATTGGATCATCTCGCACACTGATCCTGAGATCATGACATTGAGAAGTGTCAGTGGGATAGATATTGCTACCTTCAAGACACAGGATTATGATCAAATGTATCAGATGTCGAAGCTCATAATCATCATGGAGACTCCCTTCATCACACCCAGTAGCAATGCCAACTCGAGAGACATTTTGAAGAACTGGGTGAAGGAGCTGGCCAAATTCAGGATGACACCCAATGAGGTCTACAAGATGAAGATATTTCAAAAGGTATATCAATACTTGGTCATCTTTTCATGTCAAATGTATGGCGAAGAAAGTAAGGAAACCTTCTCATAGAGTTGGGTGATCGCGTTGGACCAACTGGCTAGAGAAGGCAAAGCATGCAACTAGTCTAACATGTTGGCTCATCAGCTAAAGGACAAGTAAAAAGGGGTTGACAGCCGCCCAAAGGTATGCAAGTAGAAATCTACATGTCCGCCTACATCTAGGATGCAATCTGTGCCCATCAGGAGTTCCTAAGCTTGAAGTGGGCATGGAAACCGGTGAAGACTGCTGTGAACACTTATTGTAAGATGTTATTTGAATGCACCTTCAGAGGAGTTATCACATAATTGTCTGATCATTTGGTCACCTCGGTTTACAAGATAATATTCGAACAAGATCCACCCTGCATATCGAAGGAAGCAATGGAGGCATTGATTGACATAGTTGATTGGTATGCCTCACCGTCAGGCACATTCATACAGATGTATATTGTGGAGAAGCCTCTGCATATTCTACCGAAGTTTGCCTCAGGAAATCTCGTCATGCAGGAAGTATCATATCACATCTCAGCAGGACTGGCAGCTAGGTAGCACCAGAAGAAGAAGGCACCTTGGCCCACTCTAACATTGTGGATCGGATTATACGAGATATGTAGTTTCAAGCATGCGGATGTTGAAGCAGAGTAGATGAAGAAGTATCCATTCAATCTCCGAAGTTACAATCCATATGACCCGCATTATCTTGTGAAAGACCATTGCGTGAGAGTACATTTAAACTAGATACATGAGCCATGTCATTGGGTGCAGGAAGACCCATGGAGATATTTTTACAACTCTAGTGATGAGCCTCATAAATGGGTAATTATATGGGCTCATTTTACCCTCTAACCTAGTCAAATCAACCATTCTCTTAGCTTATTGTATGATTCTCTGATTATATTTATGCTTATAGAGTGATTTGAGTTAGTTATGATGCCATGTGGTCTAACATGTGTTTAATGTAGATTATTGATGAATTTTGAGGTCAAAGTCAAGGATCCAATGGACAAATGGCAGAAATAACTCAAAGTGGACAAAGGAGAGGACTTATAGGAGGGAATCCCCCTCATTTATTACTCCTCACTTCGAATTCCCCTTCATTCAGCTTGGAGTATAAGCAGGAAGGTCATGCATTAGCAGGCAGTCGAGCAAGTGGAGGATGATTGATGATTATCTCAAGTTTTGGGAGCCAAGCCTCCTTGATTTTAAGGAAGTTGTTGGTAGCTTCATTTGTATAAGTAGAGAGGCCTAGGGCCTCACTTCGAGCTTATTTTGACAGTTTCATGTAATCTTGTTGTTGTTTTGGAAATAAAGATGAAATTCTTTTTGAGTTAGCACTGAGTTACCTTAAAGGGATGAAGTTCTTGGGTTAGGGCCTAATCCAAGTAGCCAAGCTCCTCTTTACTTGTATTTGTATGCTTTATTTCAGTTTGTATATTAGGTTGCTAACAGATGTATTTCGTTTATGGTTAAGAATAGGTTGCTTTTGATGATTCAATAGTTTGCTTCCATTTGTGCTTTCTATAGCAGGTTAAGCAATGATAAAGAAAAGATTCAAAAGGCTAGAAAAAGGGCCTTCACCTCTCTTCCTCCCTTTGGGACCATGATTTGAGGCAAAGACCCTCTTGCTGCCCCAAAAACATAAATTTTCCTCACTCATAGGACTTCTAATGTTTGCAACTTTTTAGTTGGTTAATAGTATAGTTTTGCTTTGTTTCAAAACTTCTTCATCATGCTCACTTCTTTATTTAAAATAATATTCTTTCATTCTTTCCTTTCTTGCAGTAGTTCTCAGCATTTCCTTTCATAGATCATAGTTTAGACTAGTTTGATGCAAAACTCTATTTTTCTAGATGCACTTATTTCATTGCTTGCTTAAATCTCATTGGTTTACTGTCAGTTGTTTATGCAGAAAATATCTTATAGTAGTAGGCCAGCCTATAAACCATCCCATCCTCCATCTGATCCTTGCCCTACAGGTTGCCCAAGTCTCCCCTCAATTCTTCCTTAGTTTCCTACATTTTCCATAGAATTTGTTCCTCTCTCCTTGAGAAAATCCAATCATCTTTCTCTCTCCTAATGATTCGTGGTAGACCCTAGGTTCCCTAACACCTCGTTCCAACCTTCATCCACCTTTTCCACCCACTCTCACTCATTCAAAACAGTGAAAACTTCCCTCGGCCTCCTCCTGTAGGCCTCTTGTAAAACGTTGTTTTTCCTCCTGTAGATTTCTTGTGTCCTCCTGTAGGTTTTTCTGTAGGCTTTCTTTTGTAGTTCGAGTATGGGAAAAGCCTCCAGAAGGCCACCTAAGACCTCTTAGGACCCATCCACACTATCCTACATCCTCTCAAGTTTGAAAACCACCCTCCAATGCCACCTATTCGCTGCCACATTCAAAAACAATAAATTACATGCATGTCAAATTCACATAAAAATCCAAAAAGATGTTTTTTTCTCATTTACTTCCAGAAATAGTTTAGTTAGATGTTGTTTACTTCCTTGAGTAGGTAATGGCATTCTTTTCATGGTTTTCACAGTGCTTTCCACAAAATTAGGATTAGTTGGTTAATTAGGATTTACTTGGTTCGCTTTACATTTCAGTCTTTCTCCTTTCTGCAGTTAGAGTAGTATCTGTAGAATACTCTTTCTCTCCTTTCATCACATATGGAGCTTCTTCTGGAATCCATATAAGTTGGCTTGAGTTCCTAGTGATCTTGCGTTGGCTGACCAAGTGACAACCTGCAATCAGAACTAGTACTTGTGCATGCAGCACCATCTCTTCCAAGTTTGTTACGAACTATCGGGTTGATAAGAGTAAAGTAGGTAGCCGAGGAGTTGCAACATTATTGCTACAATACTGGTGCTCACTACTTTTTGGCGCCGTTGCCGGGGAAGCATCAAAGTATTTTGTGATTACTGCTTTTTCTATTTTCTATTGCAACATTCCACTAATAATTTATTTCAGCGAAAGTAGACTAGTCATTTCACTTCTTTCAAGTTCTGCATTTCCTTGTTTTCCTTTTCAATTCTGCAAATTTCATTTCAGCAAGAGTAGACTAGTCATGTCTCTTCTTTCAAATTCTACATTTCCTTGCTTTCCTTTTCAATTCTAAAAATTTCATTTCAGCAAGAGTAGACTAGTCATTTCTCTTCTTTCAAGTTCTGGATTTCCTTGCTTTCCTTTTCAATTATGCAAATTTCATTTCAGCAAGTTCATTTCAGTTAGTTTCAATTTGTTTTGTTCAATCAATTTCAGTTTTGCATGTATTATCATTGTGGGGAAAAAGGAACAAAAACCAACCAAAAATATTTCCTTTCATTCCTCGTAGGAATAAAGATAACTCAGGAAAAATTTTGCCCAACACCCCCACTATTTCACACAACCAACCTTCTCTCTTCTTTGGTGGTTGCGATCAAAAAGAACCCTTAGGTGAATAGTCAAACATATTTGAAGAACCTATAGGGGAAGAAGAAGAATAAAACATTCCTTTGGAGAAAATGGCTTAACATAGAAATGCTAGGGGGAATGGAGAGAGAATAGAGGGTACCTTTCCCATTTGGGAGACCAATGGGGACACCAAAATGAAGAATATAAGCCCTTCCGCCCTACCTCATTTCCATGGCCTGACTACAAAATATCCTGACACCTTTTTGTTTGAGTTTTTTGTTATCTGTCGAACCTATGACTATGCAAAAGATAAGAAATTGTTGAAACTATTCCCTTGTACTCTTAAGGATGTAGCATTGCGCTGGTTCATGGGATTACATGACAATAGCATCACAACTTGGGCTTAGATGCAGAAAGCCTTTAACAACAAGTATCGAGACTATTGTAGGTCAAAAGATACTAAAGAAGAAATTTTCCGAATGACTATAGGAAGTTATGAGTCCCTGGAAGACTATGACGAGAGGTTCCAGCTCAGTTACAAAAGGGTCGGGTGTACACTTGACCCTGAGTCTCTGAAGCTAGTCTTGCTCAGGGGAATTCGGGAAGATCTTTTAGACACCCTCCATCTATTGGCTGGGGGAGACATCTACCAACTATCCTATGAGGACATAAAGGCTATTTTTAGGAACCATTCTAGAGCAACCAGAAAGAAAGGTAGGGGGAGTCAACCCATAGCCAGTACCTCTTCCTTTAACTCATCCATTAAGGGAGAAATTGGAAACATGCTGGAAGATTTCAAGAGTGAGATGTTGCAGACTCTTGCCATGCAAATGGATACCTTACATATCAAAAGGAAACAAGAGGAACTAAAGAGGGCTTTGACCATTTTTTGTCCAAGATGCACCATGAGGCATCGTAGGAATGAATGCCCATTGAACTCTATAGAGGTTTGTTCAGTCTATGAAGAAAATCATTCTACAGATAAGGGCCCTTCCTTACCCGGACTTAAAGATGTGTATCAAGGGGCTGAGGGAGTCACTGAAAAGCTATATTACATAAACCAAAGGAGGCCGCATGGACCTAAACCATACCAACAAGGGATGCAAGGGACATCTCAGGCATACTACAACCCCAACCAAGTCACTCCCATACCTTCTTGGGGCCCCCCTGCTCATCCTTCCTTGTCCACGCCCCCTCCTCGGTCCTTAACATCTCAATATCATGCCCAACCAGCCAACCATTCATTTCAATATTATGCTCAGCCACCACCTCAGTGGAATGCACCTCATTAGGGTGGAGGTCCCAATACAACTCTCTTCCCACTCTTTTGCCTCCACCCCCTGCCCACCCACAACCATTACCTCCTGCTCCTCCAAAGCAACCCCAAATGCCTGCCCAGCCAAATCCAAACCCGAACAATAGACAGGCTCAACAAGTGTATAGTGGGGAACCATCATGCCCAACTTATGTTATGTAGATTCAGGAAATTAACTTGTGATCTGGGAAAGTTCACCTAGATATCCAGCCTCCACCTAGGGAGGTTGAGGAAGATAAAGAGGAAAGTGAACCTAAATCAATTCCACCCTTTCCTGAGAGACTATCCGTGACAGTCCAGCCTACCCTAGAAGAAATTGAACTCCTGGGGGAATTGAAACATTTATGTGTGAAGATACCACTTCTCCAAGCCATAAAAGATGTGCCTATCTACAATAGGTTTATCAAAGAGAAGTTCTTTAGGCATCTAGGAAGGTGCAATAGAGATGCCCCAACCATCAATTTCATAGGACAACTATCCAACCTGATGTTGGGGCAAGTAATATGTCCGAAATATCTGGACCTTGCAAGCCCAGTAGTTGATGTCCACATCAATGTCACCATGATCCCACACATCTTGATTGATATAGGAGCTACCATTAATGTTGACAAAGGACACAATTCTCAAACTCAACCTCCAGGGCTCCTTGAGGAAGACCATGACCGTGTTGTAGCTAGCAGACACTCCACCATGACCCCTGAGGGGACTATGGAAGATGTGATGGTATCCATTAATTCTTGGGAGTACCCTACTGATTTCTTAATTCTCCAGCCAAAGGCAAAGCTCACTAGATATCCTCTCATTCTGGGAAGACCCTGGTTGGCCACTGTCGATGCCTACATCATCTGTCGAGCTGGGAACATGACCATAAAGAACGGGCATATGTCCAAGAAGTTAATCCTATATCCTCCTGCCCAGCCCTTGTTAGAACATGATCTACCTCTTTGGTTGGAGGAGGAAGATGAGGATGAAGTCTATTCTGCATGGCTTTGTGCATTAGAAATTGCCATGTGGGGAAAACAACAAGATGAGGATGATATGATTGAAAACCTAATTCAGAATCCACCTCCTAGTGTATTTCCCTTAGAGGACATAATAAGAGAAACCCAAAACAACCACTCAACTGATCTCTGTGCGGCCGACTTCACTTCTCTCCGTGTTAAGAATATAGAGTTCGACCCAGAAAGAACCTTGAAAATCAATCCATCCCTATCCACTTCCCAGGAGAAGAAACTGTGCAGCCTGCTGAGAAAACACCCATATGCCTTCGCCTGGAGTTATAAGGAGATGAAGGAGTGCACCCTTCAATATGTACTCATCATGTATACATCAAGGAGGGTTGCAAGTCAGTCAGGCAGCCTCAAAGGAGGATGAATCCAGCACTTAAAGATATTGTTAAGGAAGAATTGCAGAAATTGCTTGATGCAGGATTCATCTATCCCATTTCTAACAGTGAATGGATCTCTCCATTGATGCTAGTGCCAAAGAAAAATGGTAATTGGAAATTCTGTGTCGACTATTGGGAATTGAACAAAGCCACTAAAAAGGACCTTTTTCCTTTACCTTTCATAGATCAAGTGTTAGACGGTCTAGTAGGGAAAAAAATTTTATCTTTCCTAAATGGGTTTAGTGGGTACAATCAGATTCAAATCAGCCCGGAGGACCAAGATAAGACCACCTTCACTTGTCCTTAGGGTACCTTTATATACTGGTTCCTTCCTTTTGTTTTGCGTAACACTCCAGCCACTTTCCAAAGAGCGTTATTGAGTATATTCTCTGAATTAGTTCATGATGCCATAGAGATATACATGGATGACTTTACTCCTTATGGCTCTGACTTTTAGGAAGCTTTGTCTAACCTAAGAAAAGTTCTAGAAAAGTGTATTGAGATGAACCTGTCCCTCAGTTTGGAAAAATGTGAATTTTTGATGATTGAAATGACTGTGCTAGGTCATGCAATATCTCAACAAGGACTGGAGGTGGACCCCAACAAAATTGCCATCATCCAAAGGGTCCCACCTCCTCAAAAAGTGAGAGATGTTAGAAGTTTCCTAGGCTTAGTTGGGTATTACCAAAGATTCATTAAAGATTTCAGCAAGCTAGCCTCTCCTTTGTTTGGCCTTTTAGGTAAAGATGTCGAGTTTATATGGTCGGAAAACTGTCAAGAAGCCCTAGATACCTTGAAGAGCAAGCTCGTGACTGCCCCAATTCTGAGAGGCCCAAACTGGGCCCTACCTTTCCACATTCACACATATGCCTCGAACAAATCAATAGGAGTAGCCTTGGGACAAATTGATGAAAAGTTGCCTTATGCCATATACTTTATAAGCAAAAACTTGTCAAAGGTGGAGTTAAACTATACAGTGACCAAGAAGAAACTCCTAGCTGTCGTGCATTCCTAAAACAAATTCAGACATTATATCACATGCTATCAAACCTGTGTGCACATTGATCATGCTGCAATTAGATATTTAATGAACAAACTGGATGTGAATGCTCACATTATTAGATGGTTGCTTTTACTGCTGCAGTTTGATTCAACCATTATTGATAAGCCTAGTAAAGAAAATGTTGTTGCTGACTTTTTGTCTAGAGTAAATTTTCCTGCAGGTGAAGAAGGAATGGTGGATGACCAAATGCCAGATGAACACCTGTTTGATATCTCAGTACTCTCTCCATGGTTTGCTGATATAGCAAACTACTTGGTTTCAACACAGTTCCCACCACACTTGTCCTCAAAAGAGAATAACAATATAGTAAGCAAAAGCGCCCCTTTCACCTGGATTGGGGGAAATCTCTTCAAAATTGGCCTAGATCAGATCCAAGGAGGAGGAAATCTATGACATCCTCCTGACCTATCATGACAGGCCTTGCAGAGGTCATTTTGCAACAAAAATAATTGCCTTCAAGATACTGCAAGCGGGCTACTACTGGCCCACTCTTCATCAGGATGTGAGGAGATATACTAGCCAGTGTGATCGATGTCAGAGGATGCGGAAACCTACTCCACAGGATGAGATTCCCATGCAACCTCAAGTGACCTTTGAGCCATTTGAGAAGTGAGGCATGGACTTTTTGGGGCCTATCAGCCATCCTTCAAAGCAGAAGTAATACATCATTATGTGCACTAATTACCTGACAAAGCAGGCAAAGACACAAGAAACCAAAGCAGTGACAAAGGAAAAAGTAGCTAAATTTTTTAGAGATAACATATTCTAGAAGTTCAGGTATCCAAGAGAGTTGGTCACAGATCAAGGTAGTTAGTTCATTTCCAATTTGATTGAAGACCTGCTCACACATCATATAATGAAGCAAAGGACTTTGACCCCTTACCATCCACAAGACAATGGGCAGGTGGAGGTCACTAACAGAGCATTGGAAGGGATCCGGACAAAGGTAGTGAGCAGCAGTAGAAAAGAATGGGCGGACAGATTAGTTGAGGCCACTTGGGCCTACAACACAACATGGAAGACCACTATAGGGTTCACACCCCATGAGCTAGTCTATGGGAAGAAGGCTTTGTTGTCAATAGAATTTGAATTCAATACCCTAAGGATGGAATCTCAGCTAGACCTAGACCTCAGCAATGCATAGAAATAAATATTACTTCAGCTCAATGGATTGGATGAACACAGAATGCAGTCCCTTCTCCATACAGAGGTAGTTCAGCTTCAGAGAAAGATATGGCATGACAAAAATATCAAGGAGAGGCAATTCCAAGAGGGATATTGGGCACTACTCTATGATTCAAGATACAAATATTTCAAGGGAAAGCTAAGGACAAGATGGTTGGGACCCTACACTGTGGAGAAATGCAATGACAATGGTTTAGTTCTGATCAGAACCATTGATGATGAAGCCATCCCCATGCTTGTCAATGGACACCAGTTGAAAGTCTACAAGAAACCCCTCTCCAAGCGAGAATTCATTGAAAATTTGAATAAGACAGTAATGGTAGTGGAGCATGTCTTAGCCTCCAATTCACCCACTCACTGAAGAAAAAGAAAAAAAATAAGGACTCCGGTGAAAACCTCCATGAGGCGCTTGAGTCCCATCATTGGGTTGAAAACCTCTTCTTAGGCGGCCCAGTGATGTCAAATAAAAAAAGAAAAGAGAGAGAAAAATAAGATCCCTGGGTGAAAACCTCCCTTGGAGGTGCCTAGGGTAAGCAATTAGGGTGAAAACGTCCCTGAGGCGCCCTAGTTGTTTTCAAAACAAAAAAGGAAAAAAGAGAAAAAGAAAAAGGAATTTTCAGTTGCATTGTAGGTTTGCAGGAGGACTACAGGAAGCAACATAAGGTGCCAAGGGAGCCCTGAAACCAACACCAACAGCTATCCTACCTTCCCACACCTTTCTTCATCATTCTTGGCATTTTTTTCACCTCACTGTGCTTCTTTTTCCAAAAACTGTGTTTTCTATAGGAGGCTCTGTGTTTTCTACAAGAGGTTTGAGAAGTAGGAAAGTGTTCCCTCTACAGACAGAGGCAACCCCTCTATCCCTAGAGTGGGTCTAGTCACAACAAAGAAAAACAACAATCGATTCCCTTAAATAGTCATCGTTGGAGGCCTACCTCAAACCGGTGGTTGATGATGTTCTGTTGCGCTACTCCAGCTTCCGTTTCTTTCTCCTCAATGAGCAATCAACCAGAAATACCACAAGAAAACAAAAAAGCATGTAACCGAGAACAACAATGATCTATTTACTTATAAAGTCAAGAAATCATAAGCTATCAAGTAAATTGTACCCAAGATATAGGAAATCATCATTGATTGTATTAAAATGAATCAAGAGCAAAGCTTACAACCAAGCCTTGACGTCGCAAGCCTTCTCGAAGGGTCCAGTCAATATGTTTCTTCAAGAATTCACTCTCAAGAATGGGTCTCCAAAATAGACAATATCTCTCTCTCACTCACAAGCTTTAATACAAGATTAAGGCACTCCACAACCTCTTACAAAACTATTAGCAATCCCACACTTGTCACACTCACACCAAAGCTATCTACTAAACTCAAAAGAACTAGCAGCACTGCCCAACTAAAAGAACTAGCAGATCATCGCAATGGTGAGTGATTTTATAGGAGAAGGAGTCTCCATGAAATGAGGGAGAGCGAGCTTATCCTCAAGGGAGGTTGCATAAGAGATAGAACCACCATCCCAGAGGTGGAAAGGTGACCCAAACTAACCCAACAACCAGCTCTAAAGACATCTAGAAGGTCAACTGTTTGAACAAATTCGCCAAATTTGTATCGTCGCTATTCATGAACTAAGTCTCAGTGATGGCATTGCAAGGAGGCAATGCATTCACGCCAATCGTCGCAACAAATAGCTAGAGGCCTCACGCCGAACCCTAAAATCGCATTGTCATGGGAAACACATGTACTCCAATGATGGTGTCACACCGAGACAATTTATGACAAGGGATCGTCACGCCTTTTAATGTCTTACTAGTGACAATGTAGAAAATTAGGAAAAAGGGTTAGTTCTTTAGCATCAAGTGCATTGTTTAATATTTTTGCATAAGTGGGAAGACATGGACATGTTTATTTGATACATGACATAGAAGAGGGACTGAGATGAGTACAGTGACAAATTACTGTGTAACAGATGCCCCCTCAAGCATGAAGCCCAAGAGAGTGGAAGGGGTGAAATGCTTTACGAAAACATGACCGAACTGGAACAACACCTTGAAGAACCTGCAGGTGCAAGTACAACTAATATCACTGAGAATGAAATACATGTAGTCTGGGCATGGGCGTAGCCATCCATAAGACATATGAAACTTGGTCTGTGGTATGGATGCAGCCACCCAATTGATAAGACCATATATAATGATAAAGGTATGGTCGCAGCCATCCATGAAGACTCAGGTATGGTCATAGCGATCCAATCAAAGAGTCATGTATGTAATCACGAACCAATCCACGTAGCCCGAACATATGTAATCTTAGTTCGAGGTCTTGAAACCCTAACCAATATTAGTACAAATTCTAGCATGCGAACAAATGTGATGAAGTCGAGCATGATAGAAAGTCTCTTGATTACCTGTCAATAATGAAAACCATTAACAAGCGTGAGTGAAACCACCAATAATGCCAATGGCTCTCAAGGTATTGTCCAATGCAATCGACTAAGTGTGAAAAATGAGTTGAAGTTGAACACTCGTGGAATCACCCAATCAAAGATTAATGATGAAAGTATGTCATCAAGCGCAAAGAACTTGCCATTGAGGCATGCAAGCTCCAAGGTACCGAAGGGGATCTCTAGATCAATCTCTTGGATAATGAGCTAGTGTCGATAGGAGACAATCCGTCATAGAAGGGCCATAATGTTTCCCCCATCAATGACGTAAGATAAGGAACAAGTGGTAGATGGTAAAATAGAGTATCATAGGAGGAGGTAAGGGTATGAATTTCAGAAGGATTATACTCTTGAACATATCGGTGGCATGACTCTGGAATGTGGCACCACTTTGGTACCAAGGGATCGAAGTTCTGGCAGAGACAACATGGATCAGATGGAATAAGGCAAAATGGCAACCCAAAACCCCGGAAGGCCAACGACAATGTGAGGATATCCCAACTTGATGAGAAGCAAAAGTGTCGATGTTCAAGAGGTACTAGTTACTATAAGTAACAATGATGACTTCCAAATTTTCCACCACCATTACTGGTGAGTACCACTGTTATTTTTTAAAAACAAGCTTGAAGCAGGTAGCATATGCTTGTGGGAAGATGTGGACATGTTTATTTGATGTATGATAGAGCAGAGGGACTAAGATGAGGAGAGTGACAAATTACTGTGTAACAGATGCCCCCTAAAGCATGAAGTTCGAGAGAGTGGGAGGGGTGAAATGCTTTACGAAACCATGACTGAACTAGAGCACCACCTTGAAGAACATGCAGGTGAAAGTACAGTTGATATCGCTGAGAATGAGATACATGTAGTCTAGGCATGGGCGCAGCCATCCATAAGACATATGAAATTTGGTCTGTGGTATGGACGCAGCCACTGAGTTGATAAGACCATATATAATGATAAAGGTATGGTCGCAGCCATCCATGAAGACTCAGGTATGGTCATAGCGATCCAATCAAAGAGTCATGTATGTAATCACGAACCAATCCACGTAGCCCGAACATATGTAATCTTAGTTCGGGGTCTTGAAACCCTAACCGATATTAGTACAAATTCTAGCATGCGAACACATGTGATGAAGTCGAGCATGATAGAAAGTCTCTTGATTACCTGTCAATAATGAAAACCATTAACAAGCGTGAGTGAAACCACCAATAATGCCAATGGCTCTCAAGGTATTGTCCAATACAATCGACTAAGTGTGAAAAATGAGTTGAAGTCGAACACTCGTGGAATCACCCAATCAAAGATTAATGATGAAAGTCTGTCTTCAGGTGCGAAGAACTTGCCATTGAGGCATGCAAGCTCCAAGGTACCAAAAGGGATCTCTAGATCAATCTCCTAGATAATGAGTTGGTGTCGACAGGAGACGATCCGTCGCAGGAGGGACATAATCTTTTCACCATCAATAGCGTGAGATAAGGAACAAGTGGTAGATGGTGAAACATAGCATCAGAGGAGGAGGTAAGGATGTGAACTGCAGAAGGATTATACTCTTGAACATATTGGTGACACGACTCCAGAATGTGGCAGCATTTTAGTACCAAGGAATTGGAGGTCTGACGAAGACAACATGGATCAGATGGAATGAGGCAAAATGGAAACCCAAAAAACCCTGGAAGGCCAATGACGATGTGAGGATATCCCAACCCGACGAGAATCAAAAGTTTCGATGTTCAAGAGTGACTAGCTACCGTAGGTAACCAATGACAACTTCCAAATTTTCCCCCACCATTGTTGGCGAGTACCCCAGTTATTTTTGAAAAACAAGCTTGAAGGGGATAGCATATTATTGTTATATAAATTTGACCTTCGGACGAATCCAACCTAGTGATATTTTAACGAACCCTAGGGAGGAGAAGCTCGAGTCTCGTCATGGTGACAAGTCCAATGTCATCAAGGTTTAACAAGTCCGACATAGGTAAAACACGGAGTCTTTTTCATGTTTAGAGAGTTTGAAAAAGACGCAGAAAAGAAAACTCTGGGGGGGTCCTTTTTTGTAAATTTGTGTCCCTCGAGCCTGAAAAAGTAGAAAACAATACCTGAGAGAACCGCTTGACCATTACGATCAAGGAGTACTTTTCGTAATTAGTGGCCCCAATATGAAAAAGTAAAAAAGGGATTGAAGACACGTCATTTCATAACCAGTATCGAACTTGAAATGACAAAAGTCCAGCGATCTTTTCATGTTTCTACGATCAGAAAAGAGCTGAAAGTGGACCACTTTTTATTCCATTTAACGAGTAAAAATGGAAAAACTCGGAAATCTTTTCATCTTTTATGAGTCAGAAGAGATCTTAAGGGAGACTCGTCCTAGAGGAACGAGTGGTATAAAGGGTAGCAACTGGTTCCAGCAATGGTGGAACTGCTCAAAACATATAATGGTCAAAAGGCTGGCTAATAAAACCACTCATCACTATGGTCCCTGAGGAAAGGAAAAACAACCAAGTGAAAGCATATGACCAGCCAAAAATATGGTGACGATGGAATGAAACAACCAAGGCTCATCTAGCAGAATTTAGTGGATAAAAAAGGCAATTACGAGATGTAAATCGGGTATGGGTTCATTTTTACATAAGCTTGAACCATGGAGAACTCTACTTGGATTTGGTTTCATGTTAACAAAATCTTGAAACGAAAAACTATGCTTGTTATACGTTTGCATGCCCCCAGCATAATGATGCAAATCGAGGTACATGGCCCCCAAGGTTGATTGCATCCAATGGAGTGGATGGAATGAAGGTTCACTTTTGAGACCTTGGAAAGACTCGACTTAGATTTTACGAGATTTTAAGCAAAGACTCGATTTGGAAAGGGAGTGGTTTCATTTTTTAATGAGGTTGACATGGTAAAAGAACTATCCTCATATTCCTTATTTCATTTGTTAACGAGGTCGACAAAAGAAAAGAACTCTCCTCAGCACTTTGTTCATAGGTCATACGTAAACATGACTCCCAAGAGGTCTTCACTAGATGGAAGAACCACGCCCTGGGAAGAACACATGTCATTAGACACAAATGATAGATTAGGTTCCAATGTCCCCAGTACATGATGTATGAGACCATCTGCATGATCATCAGCAGAGGCAGAGACGGAACGGGTAGCCACATAATTGACCTATGGCAAGGAAGGTACTTCTTGCGGATAAGAACTGATGGGGGATGATGGTGGTACAGGAGGCACCAAGTGACTAAAGAATGACAATTGATTGATAGTCACCATTCTTCCATCATGCGGAAAGAAAACCCCATGGAAAAGTGAAGAAATGAGAGCTCCCATGGCATAAATATAATCTCGACCAAGGAGAAGACTAAAATCTAAAGCACCTTGGACAACCATCACGTCTATATAAACAGTTTTGCCTCCCAAAGTAACAAGTAACTTCGAAAGGATCCCTAAAGGTTGACCGGTTCCTCCGTCGAATGCCAACAGATTTTGCGTGACCGACACAAGCTGTGGGGAGCCCGAAGCTTGCCAAGTAGTGAAAGGCATGAGGCTAACTGACGCACCTTCATCCAAGACAGTGCTAGGTACTACCTTATCATAGGCATGTATTGTAATCTAGAAAGGCATGTAGGAAGGAAGGTGGAATGCATTCAAATGACTCCAGTCGAAGGAAACGATTGAAGTACTTGGTGGGGGTATCATATGATTGCCCCCATGCTTAATAGGAACCAAAGAAGGACCCTCTGAATTAACTAGGATAAGAAGATCATTCTCTGACTCAAGAGAATGTGATGAAACAAGAATAACATGAGTAGTATAATCATGATGTTCTTCGGAACAAAGTGGACTATTGGTGGTGAATCCAAGTCGACACTCTCTCAAACCAATGGTTGGTCAAAAACGGGCTGAGGACAGCCAAGTTCGAGAAGAGAAGGGTGGACAAGAGAAGAATCTAAGTTAATCTCTTTTTCAACCATGAGAGGGTCTAAAGAGAGCCTCTGATAACCAACTGGAAGTGGAGGCAAAGATGTTGTAAGACTTTCCAAAATAGCGGAAGCTTTATCCATGAGTAGACAAAGGTGAAGGGGATGGTAGCCTTCACATAGCCTGTAGGGGAATCGAATCTTCCCTTTCTTCTTACCACTACCAATTGAGGATTGAACATCAACATGAGCTTCAGAGGATGATGAGGGACGAGCCAGATTGTGAGACCACACTTCTAAGATCCTAGGAATACTAGGAAAATCACAAATAAGATGGTCACCCTCACACAATTTACAAGGAAACTTAACCTTCTGCAGAGGAGCAAAAGGTGTTCTGACTTAGATGTACTGGGAGTAATAGTTGCACGAGAGGCCTCGCGCTTATGGTATTTCTTCTTCTTCTTTGTCTTATTCCTCTTCTTCTTAGTCTCCTGGTTACTAGATGTGGAACTTTCACCAGGCGAAGTAGGAGATGAAGATGAAGAAACAGGATAAGAAGGTGTGGGCTCAACCTTGGAATCAACGTGTACTGATTTAGACAAATGAGATGGTGGAATAGGAGTCATGACACTCGGGACCACCGAGGTTGAAAACAACTAAACGGGAAAACCGATGTTTATCGCAGGCAAGGACAATGTTTCCATATATAGAGCACCAACATTTCCAAAAGGATGAAATGGACCAGGAGTTCCATCTGGGGGAAGACCTTGGCTGATATACTAAAGGAAGGATTCCATCGGGAACGAGCTTGAAAAACACTCGTACCATAACCAAGAACTCGAACTATTGCTAGGAATATTTCGCAGGCAATAAATTTTATGACATAGGAACAAAACTAGACCTTTTCATGTTTCAAGAGTCAAGAAAAGGATGAAAAGGTGACTCTATCTCTTTCTAGGTTTAATGAGCCTAAAAGGACAACCACTCAGATGGACTTTTTCTTTTAAGGAGTCGAAGAGGAATGAAAGTGACTACTCTGGAGAATTAGGCAAAAGGTTTACCAAACAACCCATAAAACTGTATATACACCTTGGTGATCAAATGAAAGGAAAAATGACCAAGGACTTTCTGTATGGCAGTCAATCTTCTCGAATGTTGTGTTCGATGCATTATGGTTTGTAAGGCAGCAAACACCACTTCCTATGGATGTAGGATGATATCCTATTGGGGTCTCCCGATATATAGTCGATGGTACTAGGAGCACAAGTCCATAATAGTAGTTATTGAGTCACAGAAGGAGGAATCACCCAACCTTAAGCAAAAGCAATAGGTGACTAGGTTTAACGATGTCGGAGCACATCTCTAGCCTAGACCTCTAAATAATGTGCTTTAAGTTCCAATGTGTTGTTAGGTTCATTCAATTTCTTTTAGAGTTGATCTTGAATTAAGTTTTAGTTTTCAGGACCTATCGAATGTATCCCAACAATTCCTAGGATGCAACTACAATGAGTAAAGCATCAATTGTTTCAATGAAAACCTACTTAAAGGAGGATAGAAAGCTCATTCACAAGGGAATGCAAACACTAATAAACACAATGCATCAATACACTAATCTCATGATGCATCGATACTATTAATGAAAGATTTAAAATCCACTTTCCAATTTCTCAAACATGAAAATTCGTGATGCAAATGTACTTTCACTTTCGTATGCTAAATGAATGCAATCTTTTAATTTTTTTTATTTTTTTTAATTTAAAGAGACAAACAAGCAAGTGTGAATTGATCGATCCAAATAATTGTGATCTATGCTTGGTAGTGAAGAAATCGAATCAACATAAAAAATCGGTTCAATAATCGACACTAAAAATCAAGCAACAAGAAAACAAGCAGCGAAAAAGCCTCAAGCAAATCAATAAGATGGTTGTGGATGAACCTTGGACAGGCAAGTAACCTAAGCAAATGGTTTCTCAATGAAACCACTAAAGAGAGTCACACGGTTGAAAAAAAACACAAGACTCACTTAACGAAATCAAAGAGACAGTGCCTTAACCAAAAGCAATCAAAACAAGCTAATGAGAGACAAGAGGTAAAGTTGTAAAAAAAACTTTACAGGAATCATCGCAGGTGTTACACTAACAACTAGAGACATCGTCATAGGTGTTACACTAACAACTAGGTACTAGTCGCTAAAGTACACCTATTTTCAGAGACTGTATGATTTCAGGAGTTGTCGCGGGAATTAAACCAGCAACCCAAGACGAAAGCCAAATAGACACGAGTACAAATCTAGAATATCAGCGACATCGTTGCGACTGTTAGGCTATCTTTAGTGACGATCTTACTTAAGCAAAATACAAAGGAAAATCACCTAAATGACACTAGATTAATCTTCCAAATAGTCAGAAGGACTCCCAGATTGACCCAAGTAATCTAAGAGCTGAAGATGTAACCCCAAAATTCAAGAGACACTAAAATCAAAAGACAAACAAGAAGGAAACATACAAAGGACTCCCCAGCGGAATCGCCAACTTGCGAAGTAGGAAAGTGTTCCCTCTGCGGACATAGACAACCCCTCTATCCCTAGAGTGGGTCTAGTCACAGCAAAGACAAAACAACAATCGATTCCCTTAAATAGTCATCGTTGGAGGTCTACCTGAAACCGGTGGTTGATGAAGTTTCGTTGCACTACTCCAGCTTCCGTTTCTTTCTCCTTAATGAGCAATCAACCTAAAGCACCACAAGAAAAAAACATAGCACGTAACCGAGAACAATAATGATCTATTTACTTATAAAGTCAAGAAATCATAAGCTATCAAGTAAATTGTGCACAAGATATAGTAAATCATCATTGATTGTATTAAAATGAATCGAGAGCAAAGCTTACATACCAAGTCTTGACGTTGCAAGCCTTCTCGGAGGTTCTATCCAATATGTTTCTTTAAGCATTCACTCTCAAGAATGGGTCTCCCAAATAGACAATATCTCTCTCTCACTCACAAGCTTTAATACAAGGTTAAGGCACTCCACAACCTTTTACCAAACTATTAGCAATCCCACACTTGTCACACTCACACCAAAGCTATCTACAAAACTCAAAATAACTAGCAGCACTGCCCAACTAAAAGAATTAGCAGATCATAGTAATGGTGAGTGATTTTATAGAAGGAGGAGCCTCCATTAAATGAGGGAGAGAGAGCTTATCCTCAAGGGAGGTTGCACAAGAGGTGGAACCACCATCCTAGAGGTGGAAAGGCAACCCAAATTGACCCAACAACTAGCTCTAGAAACATCCAGAAGGCTGACTGTTCAAACTAATTTTCCAAATGTGGATCTTCGCAGGTCATGAACTGGGGATTAGCAACGATGTCACAACGATACAGTGCATGATAGAGAATCGTCGCGCATTTTAAGGGTTTACTAGCAACAATGAAGGAACTTAGTTAAAAAGGGTCAATCTTTAGCGTTAGAGAGCATCTACTTAATATTCTTGCATGAGTGGGAAGATATGGACATGTTTATTTAATGTATGACACAGTAGAGGGACTA
Source organism: Pinus taeda (assembly GCA_000404065.3). Classification (NCBI taxonomy): domain Eukaryota; kingdom Viridiplantae; phylum Streptophyta; class Pinopsida; order Pinales; family Pinaceae; genus Pinus; species Pinus taeda. Next base: position 37,244 of record APFE030888516.1, on the reverse strand, counting down.
AGATGAGGACAGTGACAAATTACTGTGTAACATCACTCGAGGAAGAAGGTCACTAGCACAAATCCGAAGCAAAATTGCTTCAGATTCCCCGCCTTAGCCTTTGACAACTGGCGTTTCATGTTGATCTTCATGGATTCTGACCAATTGAAGATCTTCGGTGTTGTACAGTCGATAGCATATAGAAATTTCAACTTGTTGGTTTCATGCTTTGCTTGGGACCCAACCACTCTGTTGATAGTCAATAGTAGCACTCTCAGTGTAATAGCGGAAATCTCAATCTTGTCACTTTTTGATTTGAGGGCTTCTAGGCAATGTTCGGCAAGTAGCATGGATATTCTTACCCCAATCGGTCATGACCCATATAGGTTGAATGGTTCCCCTCTCCAGGATAGTCTTGTGATGAAATAGATGTCTGAAGTTGCCAACTCTAGCTCCTGGTCACCAATGATAAAAATTTCTCAATTTATGTCCCAAAGACTAATCAGGTATCTAAGCAGCTTAGGTTGAGCCCACATCCCTGGTGTGAGAAATAACTTGAGGAGCCCATAGTTCCTCAAGGTGCCCAAGTAGTTCGGCTCATTCATTTCTTGGGTGTCCACATCTTTGTTCTCACATTCATTCCAATCTACCATTTTCGACGATTCGTTCCTGCAAAAACCATGTATTCAAGTTAATAATCACTTTTGGAAACTAAAATTTGGATTCAAATGATGAATTTAAGAGAAAACATGGTTTTTTCTTTGTTCACGCATTGGCGCGCTTGTTTTAAAAATAGTTGTGCCGACAGCGTGTTTGGTGGTTTTAGAAACCCTCAACCGACGCAATTTTGTGCCCGGAAATTGCGCCGACCGAGGGCAAATTTTTTTTGCCAAAACTTCCCTCAGAAATACAAAAAATGGATAAAAATAGAAATAAACAATATGGAAATGAAGCTTAGGGACTTGGCTCTTACCTGCAACTAGCAGCTTGGCGAATGACCTCCCGGATCTCCCGCAATCTACTCTAGGAAAATTAGGGCAAAAGTGGGTAAAAACTTTTTCACAACAAGGTAAAATGGTAAATGGTAAAAAAATATTTAATTTTCCCTCCTTTTATTTAGTTTTTCATGAAATATTATGATTTTTAAGTATTTTTTACCTATTTTTCCTCAAGGATTGAATAATGTATTTTAACTTTTGTGCAACGACAGGTGATTGATGTTCGACGATGGTACCAAGTCACGTTATAGCTCTTTTCTGGACTCGTAAAACTCAAACGAAAATATTGTCGAATATTTTTCCCTTTTGAGTTGTAAAAGAGAATAAAATGGGGGGTCCACTTTCAAGCTCTTTTCCGACCCTTTAAACATGAAAAGATTGTTGAGATCTTGTCATTTTGAACTTGTTAATGGATGCGAAACATTGTGCACCCAATATATGATTACCCCTTTTTCGGGTTGGGATGCACTACTTACAAAAAAGGTACTTGTTGACTAAAATGGTCAAGTGGTTCTCTCAAGTATCATTTTCTACCTTTTCAGGTTCGAGGGACACAAATGTATAAAAAGGGACCATGTGGAGTTTTCTTTTCCATGTCTTTTTCAAACTCTCTAAACATGAAAAATATACCAAGTTTCACCTTTGTTGGACTCGTTAAAATATACAACGACATCAGATTCATCACCATGACGAACATGAGATTCTCCTCCCTAAGGATCCTTACACTTACTAGGTCAGATTCATCCGAAGGATGGACTTACAATGCAAGCATATGTTATCCCCTTCAAGCTTGCAATTAAAAAATAATTGGGGTACCTACCAGAAATGGTGGAGGGAAATTTGGAGATTCAATCAATTGTGTTGGCAGCTCACTCTTGAACATGACACTTTCTGCTTTGTGTCGGGTTGGGATATCCTCCTTTTTATTGTTGACCTTCATGGGTTGGGTCGTTTATTTTTGCCTTCCATTTGATCTCTGCCACATCATCATGACCACCGATCCTATGTATCCAAAAGCTGCCAAACCTCCAGTCGTGTCGTCAATATGTTCAAGAGTTGTCCTTCTATAGTTACACTTACCTCTAATTCTTTGTATCATCCAAAATCATTTTGCATCCTTTTGTCTCATGTTGATGATGTGGGATACATTATGACCCTCCTTTGACACAGTTTCTTCCTATTGACTTCATCTCATAAGTTGATCGAGAGACTCCCTTCCAGTACCTTAGAGCTTGCATTCCCTAATGGCAAGTTCTTCGCACTCAATGACAAGTTCACATCATTGGCTTTCGATCAGGTGATTTCACGGGTGTTCGACTTCTGTTCCTTTATTCACATTTCATGAATGGTGTTGATAGTACCTTGAATACCACTGTCATTATTGGTGGTTTTCTCACGCTTATTAATAATTTACGTCATCGACTGGTAATCAAGCGATTTTCTAGCATGTTCGACATCAACACATCTATTCACATGTTAGAATGTGTACTTTGATCGGGTCGTGTTAGAGCACAAGACCTTGGACTTAGCTTACACATGTCCAGGTTGCAAGGTAGTGTGGCATGATTATGTTGATATACATGTCTCTTTCAAATGGATGGTTGTGACCATACCATGAGTTGTCATATGTGATCCTTCTCATTACTGGATGGCTACGACCATACTTGGATCCATTTACATGATCATTCTCTAGATGGTTGCATCCATACCATGATGCATGTGTCATTTAATATAGTTTTTAGTAATGTATATATATAGATGTACTTGCTTGCAGGTTTTCCAAAGACAAACTCTAGTTCCCTGCACTGATTCATAAAGTATTTCACCCCACTTTAGTTCGGCCTTCATGCTTTAGGGGGCATCTGTTACATAGCAATTTTTCACTGTCCCTGTACTCCCCATTCCATGATCTTGGAGGACCTCTACAGTGAACTCTACATGCTTTCGCTTCATAAAGAAACTCCCATTGTGTCCCTCTTCATGAGCAGAACAATTCCCTTTTGCATCATTTCCCAAAAATCTTCTATTTTTCCTAGTTTACAAGACCGGAACTAATGGCCCATGTCCTCCTTGTGCCGATATGCAGGGATTATAATTTTTCCTAGTGTCGACTGGAGTAATTGAGCCTTGTTCTAGTCACGTTGATCCTCTTTTGGAAAGTTTTTTAAAATAAGGAGCCAAAGCTTCCAGCTCTAGAAGCTTCACAAAAGAAGTCTAGTAAATGGTTGGGTCGAATGGAGTCAAGGATGTCAATTTGGGCTCCTTTACCCTATTATGATGGAACTACCTCAAGAGATAAAACCTTCTCCCATGAGAAGAGGAACCATATCCCTTCCATCCATGCTATACAAACCTCCCTTTTTCCCAAGCACAAGCTAGTTCTAATTAGGCTCTGGTTGAAGTTTTGATTGTGGAGTGATCAGCAAGTTATCCATAGTTGTAGCTCTCTAGTTGTGTGTGAGGGAGAAGTGTGGTTTTGGTGTAGTGTGAAGACTAAAGGGAAAATCCTTAAAACTACCATTTTTAAGGCCATCATGGAATGCTAACGGAAGTGTGTGGGAACACGAATTTGTCGGAGGAGAACAGCAACATCTAGACAACAGTTGTAATCTCTTATTGATTTAATATATATGCAACTATCGATTGATTTCCTACATAATATGTCATCTCACATGTTTATGGCTTAATTTTTCTTGACATGTTAAGTAGGTTGAATACATTTTTTCTATCATCACAGTTGTTGTTTGTTATTGTTTACTTGTTTTAGGTGCTCAAAGATGGAAATGAGAGATAGCTGGAGTGAGCAAGCAAGGTCATCACCAAATGGGATAAGAGTACTAAGAGGTAGGCCCTCTTAATTGGTTCTAACCCAAGGAAATCTTCCATAGAATGTGTTGTTTGTGGCTAGACCCACTATCAGGCTAGAGGAATTGTTTTTGTCTGTACTTAGAATTTTACTTCACCACACCCCCAACCACACTACACACCACAGAACCAAATAAGAGAGAGAAAATGGCTCGAGGCTTAGCCCCAGCCCAAGGTCATCACCATAACATATATCCCATGGCAAGGGAGTACCAGTGCTAATATGCGGAGGAACAAAGTTTAAGGCCCCAACCTCAATCCTTTGGGCCCTTGACGTGACCATGGGAGCAGGTTTAGGGGCACTATGCAAAAGGCACTCCAAAAAGGGGGCTAGCCCCAAGTCCATTGGGCCATTATGTGACTAGCGCAACATTTTAAGGGGCTCAGTGGTTAGGGTGGACCATTGGCCTAGTCCTCAACCCTGTGTAGTGCAATAAGACCACTCACCAACTTTTAAGGGGCCTAACCAGCGGGACAGGCGTTAAGGCCCAGTCCTCTACCCTGTGTCCATATAACCTTAATTTTCGGTATCCATGGGTTAGAGGATGAATTAAACATGCAATAGAATGCACCAGAAGAGGGCGAAAATTTCACTCTATTATAGATTTTTTGGGCAGATTTGTAGAATAGTTTGACAAAAGGTTGAATATGTAGGATGTTTAGCAATGAAATTCAGGAGAGAGTTTGGAGGTTCATAACGTTTTGGTTTTTTATCCAAATGGAGCTCAGAAAAAGGATACTTAGGGGCTTTTGGATGTTCTGAACCCATTGGTAACCTTGAATTTCTCTTTTGGTCACATCCACAGAGTCTTTTTGCAGGTTTGAGACTAAAGGTATATGGATCAGTTAGGGCTTGGAAGCACTTCTTGAAGGTGTTTGAGCATGAAGAAGGTATTGTAGGGGTTTTCTAACCTTCATAAGTATATTGCAGTAGTTGTAACTTGTAGGGTTTAGCTCAGGTCCACTTTTCTTACTATGTCAAGTTAAGGGAAGCTTTGTTTATGTGCTTCAATGTGAAGTATGCACATGCTCAATTTAGATCATTTTAGTTGGAGAATGTCATCTTTGTAGGAGATGCTTTGTGTTATTGTTGTTTGTGAGAGTTATTTGTAGGAGAAAATTACCTTGTAGGAGTAATAACCACATGTTTACCTGCATTAATTTTTTATGTACTTTATTTGATATTTAATATATGAGTGGTCTAGTCATGCTGACAGGCCCGAAGATGTAGCCCGGGAGGGGTGAACTCCATCAACAAACCTTTTTTTCTTTCTCTTCATTATGGCTTCATGGATTATCTGTATTATGTTTATTATGTTAAGTTACATATGAAGACTAATTCATGATTGAAGAGACATTAAGAAAACTTGTTGTTTCAAGACCCATTTTTATCTTGCAAAGTGAGTCCTATGTTTTTGTTTTATTTGATTTTAGAAAAGAGGCAGAAATTACCTACTCCAATTTTAGATCATGTGCCCACCCCCTCACCCCAACCTTTTACCACTTACCATCCATAGTCCCCCAAGAAAAACCATTTTGGTTTTTAATAATTATAGCCCTCCACTAAGCTTTTAAAAACCTTCTCTATTTTAAATACTTCCTAGCTATATTGTTGTTGATATATCCATCTTGTTGACCATTATGAAATAATCCTTTTGTGCTTTAATGGATACAACATTTAATTCATTATGTGCTGAAAATTTGTATATGTTTTCATTCCCACCACATGTTTATTTCAACATTATTCAAGTCATTTCTTTGTCCATTGATTAATTGTAGTAAACCTAAGAAACAAAGTGTAGATAATTCAACTTACCATTAGCACAGTAGTTTAAATATGTCTATTTATGGGTAATTCAGTACCTTTCTCATATTTTTACATTCCAAAATGAGTTCTAAAAATGGAAAATAAACCCAAAATCACTTTGAAACCATGCCCTCCTCTGTAACAACAAAAGTTGATGAATTACCTTTAATTGATCGAGAAAGTAAAATAATAGAAATAAATTGTGAGTTTGATTTGTATGAGCTTCATAATTGGGCCTTTTAGATGTTTCAATATAGAAATGTATAATTTTCCCTTTGGGAGTCCTTTTTGCCTCAGTTTATCTTTCTTCAAACTCACCACTTCCTAGAATTAATTATATGGTGTGCTGACAATTATTTGCCTAGTGAAAAAGCCATAGTTTTCCAAAATGGAGAACCCTTTTTATATAATTGTTTAATCCATACTAAAATCCCTACATATTTTTATTCCTGGTTCTCTGCACCTGTTCTCCAATGAGGTCCTCCTGCAAATTTATCATAAATTTACCTTTGAAAATAGAGACTCCATTTTTTAATTGTTTATACCTAAAGGAACTGGTATTCCCACTCACAATCTGCATTATCCCTCATCAATGTTCTTGGAACTCTCAAGACGTATTATATTTATATTGTGTTGCATTTTAGGGTATCAAAGTGATGAGGTAGTTGATGAAGTGATTTTAGGTTTCCTAACAAATTTATACCCAAAGAAGAAGCCAGAAATATTGTTTAACATCGGACAATTTCTATCTGAATCCATTCATGATTAGATTCTAAAATTTGGAGTTGAGAAAGAATTTAAATATCAGCCCATACTATTTTATTTGTTTTTGTATTATCAATCAGACAAGTTTCAAATACGATTGAAGAAACTAGATTCACAAGGGATCCAGTTGTCAATGTGTTCCAGGAAAATATGGGTGGCCACCCACCTATTCCACTTGAACCCCCACCATTTTTTCTTTTAGTTTCCTCAATTGTAGCACAGTTTACTATTTTTTAAAGTTTTTTGGAACCTGAACTGTTGGAGCCATTATGAGGTTCTAAACGACATTGTTTTGTAAAACGGGCAAACCCATAGCTTATGGCGTGGATTTTCAATCAAAATTTGTAGTCCTCAAATAGATATTTCTAGTGAGGTATTGTAACCATCAAACAGAGATCGTATGCCAAAGTTACAACCCAAGAAGTTGGTGGACCAATTTACTGGAACAGGGCCCACTGACTTTTGGTGCTTCATATCCTAGGTTTAGGTTTTTGGATGTTTAGGGTTTTCCATTTTTTCTTAATAATAAATAGGCCTTAGAGCCTCATTGTAACATAGTTCAGAAGTCATGTAGCCACCACATCTCTTCTCAGAGATAAGCTACCATTTCTTGAACTAGTTTATTTCCATTATGCATGTAAATATATTTCAGTAATTTGTTATTAATGAATTGAAGTTTTTTTTCATTGTATCTCTATGTTTCTATTTATATATGTATTTATTTTCATTCCTTCATAAATATGGATTAGTGTTATCAAAGCGGTATGCTCTTTCTCTATTTTTTGTGCATGTCCCCAATGAGGTTAGAGTATAAGGAGTTAGAGCTTGAACTAGTTGAACCTTTGCAAGATTAGCCTCGCCAACCTTGAAGACCTCCCATAGATGAAGAAAATAAAGATGAGGGAGGAGGAGATCCTTCCAAAATATTGCTTGAGGAATCCCTTGGGTGACAAAGGAATGCAATGATTGAAAACTTTTCCCAGATCTTTGGTGGATACCCACAGGTGACGCATCTTCATCCAGCAACCACCCTAGAGGTGCCACTCCCTTTAAGGTACGAGTCAACTTTGATATTCCCATATTTTAAGTCCAGATAGATGCAAATGTCATAGATAAATGGTTAAATATTTTGGAAGAATATTTTTTAGTTCATGATTTTTCCAATAGGGAGAAGATTACTTTTGCACTCCTCAAAGTTGCCCCCCACATCAAGGACTAGTGGGAAACCTACTATAAACAAAGGGGTGAGAGGGAAACCTAGCTATTTTTAGTCACACCCACTTGGAATTATTTTCGAGACATAATCAAGGAAAAGTATTACCTTTTCAGGAGCTATGAAGGTAAGTACATAAAGTAAATCACATTGTGGCACAGAAGGGACCAAGATGTGTCAGAGTTCACAAATATTTCTCATACCCTTCGCATGAAGTTGGGTATCAAGGATTCTAAGTGGCATCTAGTACTCAAGTACTGTAACTGTCTACACAAATACGTCAAGGATGAGATGGATTTTTTGGACATATCCTCGCCTAGCACCACCTATTAATATATTGTCAAGATCGAGCAGAAATTTAAATAGAAGAAGTGAAACTTTGGATCTATGACTCTCAAGCAAGGGATAGATGTTCCCAAATATTAGCATAAAGGAGCAATCCAAGGTGAGGTGACCTAAGGAAACCCATTGAGGCCACAAGAAAAGAGCAACAACATGAAGACAAAGAAGGACACAAGAAAGTGGTTTGAGTTTCATAAGAGCCCCACTCACAACACAAGTGAGTGTTGAGCCAAGCAATCACTAGTGGTTGAGATGAAGGCTTTAGAGTAAGATGCATGTTCTAACTCTAACTCATAACTCGACAAGGGGAATGATAAAGGGAATCAAATCATTGATACATAGCCTAGAACCACCATTGCCACCACCAAGATCCATAATATTAAGCCCAAAGATCCAGAAGAAGGGGAGCATCTCTTCCACTCACATGTTTTGGTGAAGGGGTCTCCACTATAGTTCATTGTCGATAGAAGGAGCCAAAATAACCTCATCTCAAAAGAGGTTGTTAAGAAATTGGGCCTATTGATCACACCACATCCATATCCATACACCATTGAGTGGTTCCACCAAGGACAAGGTATTCGCGTCAGCCAGCAATGTCGTCATCCCTATAGCATCAAACCCTTCACAAAGAAGGTATTGTGTGACATTGCTCCTCTTGAAGTTTGTGATATATTATTAGGCCAACCATACTTATGGAAGCATCATGTTGTGTATGAGTTGAGGAGTCACATTGTTATTATTTCTTTGGGCAGTAAGTTGAATAAAATTCCAGAGGTAGCTTCACCTACTTCCATCTCTCTGAACTTTGCTAAGAAATGAATTAATATCATCTCCCAGACCAGGAAATTTGTTTTCTTTCTTATTCACTATAAAACTAAGGAGAAGATCATGGCCACATCCATGGTGTGAAAAAATCAAGTCAAAAATCCTATTGCAACAACTGGAAATTATTTTCTAATTATTAATTAATTTAACAATTTCTCAGCTATAAAAAATACCAAATAATTCACACTGCAACCTTCACAAATAAACTATGAAAAACAATGTTAGGATATTTCGACACATAGAAAATAGTTACATATAACTTGGTCTAGAGTAGAATTAGGTAAAGTGTGTTTCTTTACTATGTAATTTTGTAACTTACAATCTAATGGCCACGATATGTTCTAGAAATGAAGCGATCTGACAATTCATTCTCTCCTCGGTATTACCGATCTTTGATATCTAGCTTAACACCTGATTGGTCCATGATCTCTATTTAAAGAGCATGGAGGGTCATTTGTAAGGTGACCATTCATGAGATAAGCTTATGTAACTTTTCTTTCTTTTATTAATAAATTGCCTGAAGTGGTCGCGTTGGATCAGGTCATGGACTGTTTCCCTCTTTGAGGGTTTTAACCACGTCAATAATACTAGCGTATTGATCTATGGTCTATTTGTGAGCAGTTTCCTTTGATGTTCTATCTGAGGAACTTACCCTATAAATTCCCACATGGTATCATAGTTATTTGAGGGCCACATCGATTGGTGATCCAAATCCGAAGTCGGTATAATTGCATCTGACTATCATTTCCTAGATCTATTGTTTCTGACTGCTTTCAAGCCAAAAGAACTACTCTATTTTATTAGGAGAATTTGTTCCAGTGAGGAACCCCTTTCGTTTCACGTGAAAAGGTATATGGTAGCCCTAGCTACATCATTTTTAAGATCTAGAGGTATACAATGTTTATTTGCAGTTTTAGTTATCCATCTCTCTATTTATTTCAGTTTATTTAGCTCTCTGTTTTTCATTACCAGATCTATACCTTTCATTTATGTATATTCTCTTTGCCCCGTGAATCTATGCAATTTGGGCAAATTAGAAACAAAAAGGAAGGATTTTTCTCATGTGTATGCTCTTTTCCACTGCGCCTTAGTGCGATCTCAAAAAATCAAAAACATTTAGTAAAATATTTAGTTTTCGATGAAAGCTAACTTCAATCCATAAGATTTGGTTTTTCTTTGCATGTTCGTGTTGGGTTGTGTGTTTTTTTGTTTTGTAGGAAAAATGGTTTTTTCAAGTAAGCACGCACTCCAAAGCTTCAGCGAAAAAAAAAAAAAAAAAAACTTTCCTCTTTTCCAAAAATTACTAACGTTTTAAACTAGCTCACTTGGTCCAAAGTTACTTTATGAGAATAGAGGTCTTGGGTTCAAGTCTCTCTTTTTGTTGAGTTACTTTTTCAAAAAACACATGTAACTTATGTTTTAAAGTTACTTTATGTAAAAGTATTCTCACCCATTATAAAAAGTTAGTCATTTATAATTCTAAAGTCTCTTTATCTTTTATTTAATTTACAATTTAGTGGATAGCTCATAAAGTACCATTGTAAAAGTGGCTTTCACTTATTTATAAAAGTGGGTCACATAAAAAAAAATTAAAGGGAGTTAATTAGATTAAGTTTGGAAAGAGGGGGGATTCTTTTTTAAATATAACATTATCATTCACTTCCGCATATTCACGTACTTCGTCAGCATTTTCAACAACTTTTCTTCAAAAATCTATAACTTCTTCATCCGGAAGCCGTTTTTTTAATCAGCCTAATTTTTTTAGATATTTCCACTAGAACATTTAGTTTTAGCATCTACAGCTTCAGTTTCTGTTAAAATGGAAAGTCCATGCCAAGTTATTCTTGACAGCACCAACTACTTTCAATGGGTGTCCTACATGGAGGAGCTACTTAGAAGTAAAGGTCTTTATAGAATAGCCTGTGGTGAAGTAAAATTATAAGTACGGACACGAACGAATTCATCTAGCCTAATAATGGGTCTAGCCACAACAGATACATTCTATGGAAGATTTCCTTAGGTTAGAATCAATCAAGAGGGCCTACCTCTTGGTCGCTTATCCTGCTTGATGATGTCCTCACTTACTCGCTCCAGCAATCTCTCGCTTCCTTCTTCAAGCTCTTGAAACAAGTAAACAACAACAGTACACAAACATAATAATAGAAAAATTGCAATTCAACCTAATTAAAAATTCAAGAAGCATTAAGACATGGATATGTAATATTATAAAACATGTAGGAAAGCAATCGATAGTTGCATATATTAAAATCAAAGAGAGATTACAGCCATTCATCTAGACGTTGCAGTCTTCCTCTGACAAGACCGGGTTCCCACACACTTCTGCTAGCATTCCTTGATGGCTTCAAACAACAATAGTCTAAATACTCTTCTCTTTAGATTTCACTCCAAACCAAACACACTTCTCCCTCACACAACTAGATGGCTATAGCTAGTAATATCTTGCTTATCTAATCAAAATAGTATACTCACACTCAGCCAACACTCTAACTAGCTTGTGCTTGGAAAAAAGGGAGGTTTATATAGGAAATATGGATGGGAGATGGATCCTCTTCTCATGGGAGAAGGACTTATCCCTTGAGGTAGTTCCACCATTATAGGGGAAAGGATCCCAAACTATCATCCTCGACCCCATTCGGCCAAACCATTTACCAGACATCCATTATGAAGCTTCTAGAGCTCGAAGCTTTAGCTCTAATTTAAAAAAATTTCCATAACAGGACCGATGTGACTAGAACACAGCTCAGTCGCACTGGTTAGCGTGGGGAATAGTGCTAATGTTGGCATTATGATTCTGGTTTGGCTCTATGGTACAGGTGTTGTACTTGATGGAAACTCACTCAAGTGGCAAAACTCTATTCAGGCTCTCAAAATGATGGAAAATAAGAGGTTCACAGGTGCATCATTCAAAAGGTGCGGACCCGCAGGTTCATCATCCACGAAGTGCGCTCATACCCGCAGGTTTTCCGTTCAAAAGGTGCGGACCCCAGTTTCACTCTCTCCAATGCAGAAAAGCGCGTGCACGTGGGAACCTTTATGAATAGTCCATGGTATTTAGCCCAACATATTTGATCCTATGGTTTTGGTCCGTGGTTTTGCATCTACAAATATTGATCCAAGGTATTGGGTTCATGGTATTGTGTTATTATGGTTTTGGACCGTGGTATTGTGAAAGGCTTGCTATAAAAAGGAAAGGAGATCTCTTGGCCACACACTTGTGAAATTTGAATATCTTAAGATCTGAAATTTTGGGTGATTGGTTTTTAAAGCTAGATCTAAATCAAGGAGAAAACTTAAGGTGAATCTATTGATAAGTCATGATCTCTCGGGCGCATACACAGATCTGCGGATCTGACTGACTGTGGCACATTGGAGGTCTGTTAGTTTGGCCCTAATCAGAGGTTCACAGGCGATCCACGCGTAAGTGCAGGGGTATGCAGCGCAGCAGAAATCGCAGTGCGGGCGTACGCAGTGCAGAAGAAGGCGCAGTGCGGGGTACGCAACAAAGAAGAGGGTGTAGTGCGTGGGCTACGCAGAGAATCAGAAGGCGAAGTGCGTGGGCTACGCAAAGAATCAGAAGGCGAAGTGCGAGGTACGCAGCATAGAAGAAGACACAGTGCGGAGGTACGCTGTTAGACAAACAGTATAGGTGCGTATCTGAGCAGAAGTACGCAGAGCACAAGAAAGATAAGGTGTGGATTTGCACAGTCTAGACACAGAAGAGCTGTGGATATCCGCAGGTTTATATTGGTCAAGTTTCAGACTTTTCCTTGAAGTATTTGTTGGCTGCCTTTTATCTATTTGTTGTAGAGTTCTAGGTTTAGTTTATTGGTATTGCCTTTCTGTTTATGGCATTCTAAGAAATTGGTTGATTCATTGGTTAATTGTATAAGGAGTTTGGTTGATTCATATGTACTTGTTGATTATTTGATGTCCATGGATCAAGTTTGAAAATTCATGAAACGTGGTCCTTAAAGAAGTAAAAAGACCAAAGGGGGTTGTAGCTCCCTTCCAAGGGAGACTTGAAAACAAGAGAGGGTTGTAGCTCTTTGCAGTTTGCAGTCTGCGTACTGGTAAAGGACTGCACCAGTAGAAAATCATTGTAAAAGAAGTTTCTAATTGAAAGAAGATAGAGACATATTGCAGCAGGTGGTTTTCACCCACATTGGGTTTTCACCTTATATCTGGTGTTCCTTGGTTTGATTATCTATCTTTCTTGTTCTTGCTCATTATTATATGGTACTGACATACAAACTAATGATCAATATCTGAAGAATAAATTAAAGTATAAATCTGGAAGGTATATTGAAAAGAATTTGATAATATTGATTCACCCCCCTCTTAGTATTATTTCCAACAGCTAATATTTGCACATCAGCACGGGGGAGACAATGGTCATTAGCGTTGGCCTTGTAAAAGGGAAATGATCTGTTCATGAAGAGGGACATAATGGGAGTTTCTCCATGAAGACAAAGCATGTGTGCTTCACTATAGAGGTCCTCCAGGATCAAGGAACGAGGATTACAGGTACAATGACAAAATTTTGTGTAACATATGCCCCCTAAAGTGTGAAGGTCGAACCAGAGGGAGGGATGAAATACTTTATAAATCAGTGCAGGGAACTGGTCTACCATTGGAAAACCTGCAAGCAAGTACAGATACATATACATAGACTGAGATCTCTATCAAATGATACATGAATCATGGCATGGACACAGCCATCTGAAGAATGATAATGTAAATGGATCCAGGTATGGGTGCAGCCATCCGTCAAAGAGAATCATATTGGAACCGAGGTATGGTCGCAACTAGCCATCTGAAAGAGACATGCATATCATCACAATCATGTCACACCACTTCGCAACCTAGACTTATGTGATCTAAGTCCAAGGTCTTGCGCTCCAGCATGACCTAGTCAAAGTACATATTCTAACATGTGAATATATGTGTTGACGTCAAACATGCTAGAAAGTCGCTTGATTACCAGTCAATGATGTAAACCATTAACAAGCGCGAGAGAAACCATTAATAATGACAATGGCCCTCAAGGTACTATAACCACAATTAGTGGAATGTGAATGCAGGAACTGAAGTCAAGCACCCATGAAATCACTTGATCGAAAGCCAATGATGTGAACTTGTCGTCAAGTGTGAAAAACTTGCCATTAGGGCATGCAAGCTCTAAGGTACTGGAAGGGAGTCTCTCGATCAACTTCCCAGATAATGAGTTGAAGTTAATGGAAAGCGACTGTGTCGAAGGAGGGCCATAATGAATCCCACATCAATGACACAAAATGAGAGGATGCAAAATGATTTTGGATGATACAGAGAATCATAGGTAAATGTAACTGCAGAAGGACAACCCTTGAACATATCAGCAACACGATTGAAAGTTTGGAATCTTTTGGATCCATGGGATCGGTGGTCATAATGACATGGCAGAGATCAAATGGAAGGAAAAAATGAATGGCCCAAACCCAGGAAGGTCAATGATACAAAGGAGGATGTCCCAACTCGACACGAAGCAAAGGGTGTCATGTTCAAGAGTGAGTTGCCGACACGATTGATAGATTTCCAAATTTCCCCCCACCATTTCTCGCGAGTACCAAAATTATTTTTTAATCACAAGCTTGAAAGGGGATAGTATATGCTTACACTATAAATTCATCCTTCAGAAGAATCTGACCTAGTAAGTTTAACGAGCCCTAGGAAGGAGAAGCTCATGTTCATCATGATGATGAATCCGATGTCGTTTGATAGTTTAACGAGTCTGACAAAGGTGTAACTCGGTATCTTTTTCATGTTTAGAGAGTTTGAAAAAGATACATAAAAGAAAACTCTACATGGTCCATTTTCGTACGTTTGTCTCTCGAGCCCGAAAAGGTAGAAAACAATACTTGAGAGAACGACTTGACCATTTCAGTCAAGGAGTACCTTTTTCGTAAATAGTGCCTACCAGCCCGAAAAACAGGTGAACTTATAATGGGTGCACAACGTTTTGTATCTATTAATGAGCTTGAAATGACAAGGGCTCGAATAGATTTTCACTTTTAAAGGGTTGGAAAAGAGCTGAAAGTGGACCCCCCATTTTTATTCTCTTTAACGAATAAAAAAGGGAAAAATACTTGGCAATCTTTTCATATGAGTTTAACTAGTCGAGAAAAGTGCTAAAATGTGACTCATCGCCATCGTCGAACATCCATCACTTGTTGCTACACAAGTAAGGCAAAGTGTATTATCGAGTCCTTGAGGTAAAACGGGTCAAAAATATTCACAAAACCTGATATTTTCATGAAAAAATGAATAAAAAGGGAAAAAGTAAATATATTTTTACCATTTACCATTTTACCTTTGCATTGAAGATAGTTTACCTACTTTTGCCCTAGTTTTTCCAGAGTAGATTACGGGAGATCCAAGAGGTCAATTGATGAGCCGTCAGTTCCAAGTAATAGCTGAAACCCTAAGCTCCATTTTCATGCTATTCATTTCTATTTTTAGCCATTTTTTATGATTTTTAGGGATGCTTTTGAGAAAAAATTTCGCCCTCGGTCAGTGTTATTTCTTGGCACGGGATCATGCCAGTCGAGGGTGATTTGCATAACCATCCGTGCCAATTGGTGTGACTATTTCTAAAATAGGTGCACCGACCGGTGTGATTGTTTCTAGAACAGGCACACTGGCACCATGGATAGGGCAAAATCATCTTTCCTCAAAAACTGAGAGTTAAAACTTGAAATTTATCTGCCAAAATTGATCATTGGCTTAAATAAATGGCTTTCGCAGGAGAGAAATTACTGAAAATGGTGGATTGGAAGGAAAGAGAACACGAAGAGATTGGCACCCAGGCATTCAATGATCCAAACTTCCTGGAGGCTTTGAGGGCTTGTGGGATCCTCAATTTTTTCCTTACACCAAGGATGCAAGCCCAGCCCTAGCTGCTTCAATACTTGATAAGCCTTTGGGATATCAATCGCGATATTTTTGTCATTGGGGACTAGGAGCTAGAGTTGACAACTTCAAATATCTACTTCATCATTGGACTATCTCATAGAGGTGAGCCAATGAACTTGTATGGGTCACGTCTGATCGGGGAAGTATATCTTCCCTGCTTGTCGAACATTATCCTAAGGCCTTGAAATCCAAGAGTGGGAAGATAGAGATTTCTAGTGTGTAGGATTTGACACTAAGGGCACTTCTGTTGACCATCAACAGAGTGGTGGGGTCCCAGGTGGAACATGAGACTAACAAGTCGAAGTTCCTTTATGCTATTGACTGCACAGCTTGTACGATATTCAACTGGGCAAAGGCCATGAGGATGAACATCAAGCGCTAGTTTTCCAAGGCCAAGGCAGGGAATCTAAAGCAATTTGGTTTTGGATCAATACTTGTGACCTTTTTCTTAAAACGAGTGCCATTGTTCTAGTATCAGTTGACTGAGGTTGATCCTCCTATGCCACGCGATCTACGGATGGCCCGTTGGAGTCGTTTGATTCCCAAGATCATTGGGGATCAACATATGTCATACCAACCAGCATTATTCTCATGGCTACAATGACAGAAAATCTTCGTGGAGGACTGGCCATACAGTGGCACTAATTTCTATGGAGACCCAGATATTCCCTTACCAGATGGAGAGGACTTCCATGATGAAGGTAAAAATAAAATTTTTGATTTTGATGTTTTTTAATTGTTTTTGGTATATGCATTCTCATAACATTTCTCTTGTATATGCAGATGTTAGACTAGAACGGCCAACCAGGATGTCCCCAATAGCCAGGCGCATCCCCTGTCGTATTGATGTTTTCACCCCTTATTAGGAAGGGAGCGATAACGAGGAGTAGATTGCAAGGAACCTTGAGGGGTTGACTCATGGTATCCCTGAGTGTGCTTGGATAGGATAAATGCCTTGGCAGTACCAAAGGCACACAATGAGAGTCTCAGATTAGATCTGCTGATTGTTAAGTCATGTCGCATGAGCTGTCTCATGCTATCATGACCACCATGCTGATGTAGGAATTTACAGGGTAAGTTCCTCAGACAGAACACCAAAGGACACCGCTCACAAACAGATCACAGATCAATACACCAGTATTTTTGATGTGGTTAAAACCCTCAAAGAGGGAAACATTCCACGGCCTGAGCCAATGCGGCCACTTCAGGCAATTTATTAATAAAAGAATGAAATTTTACATAAGCTTCTCTCATGAACAGTTAACCTACAAATGACCCTCCATGCTCTTTAAATAGAGATCATGGACCAATTGGGTGTTAAGCCACGGATCAAGTGTCGGTAATACCGAGGAGAGAATGAACCGTCGTATCAGTACATATCGTGACCATCAGATTGTAAGTTACAAAAGTACATAGTAAAGAAACACACTTTACCTAACTCTATACTAGACCAAGTTATACTTAACTATTTCCTATGTGTATCCTAACAGCTGAGTAGTTCCTAGGTTCATCACTTACATATTTTTTGAGGCCTGTGTGCCACATATGTAGGAGGCCTACGAGCCGCTAATGTTATTATAGACATGCATATTATTTTTTTGGGTTATGATGTATCAAACATTCACATACACACACATAGATATACATATGTGTGTGTGTGTGTATTGTATCTTCCTATCTATTATGGTACAAATGTTTTTTTCTTATCTTTTACATGTTTTGTAAATGTCTATCCAACACGTAATTAGCTAATGCATCTGTCAACGTATTCATGCATCTAGGAATATGATCATATGTAATATAATCAAAATGTCTTTCCGATAGATGGATACAGAGATACATTCGTAATATTTGAGGGTTCCTAAGGGAATATTTCTCGTTGATTTTAAGGACGACAAGCTGTGAATCTAGGTTGATAACCAATTCCCTGATACCTAGGGTGATGGCTTCTGACAACAGTTCGATAACCGCACTGTATTCAGCATTGTTTTTGGTTGTATGACCTAGGAAGACTCCTTGAAGGTCAATCAACTCACCATTAGGGTTATAGATATCCCATGTCGCGAATGATAGGTTTCGGGTACTTCAACAAGCACCATTAGTGAAACCAACGTGATGAGTTGCAGACATCTGCAAAGCAAGAAAATCATAGTAAACAGGAAAGCTATTTGAAAACTATCACAAAAAACCACGCTATACAAAAATGAATCACACACTAATGTACATAAGTAACCATGCAAGATGACCTAAGCATAGTACTTTTTGAGGTAAAGCCCGTTTCGAGGCTTATCGAGAGGATTCCCTTCACAATCAATAAGCTCATTGGCTCTTTTCTGCAAAACACATTTTACAATATAGGGCCTATGCCATATAGGTTCGAAATTTCCTACCCCCAGCTAATCGTTAGCTTGGTCATATAGTGGGACCAAATCACCCTCAGAGAAAGCGCGAGGGGAGACTGACAGGTCGAAATGGGATATGACCCGTTTCTTTTGTGCTTCGATGACCAAGGTAATGAGACAACAAGTCTCGTCCAGTCATTCTAAATATAAGAGGCGTTCCTCTTGAGGTGATGTTTCGAGGAGGATTTCAACAACTAACTTGAGTGAAGGAATCTCACATTTGATCGGCAATGTTGCTTCTAGAACATAGACCAGCTAGAATGGTGTGAAACCAGTCGCATTTTTGGTTGAAGTTCGGTAGGCCCACAGAGCTGAAAAAGCATGAGATGCCAATTTGAATTATGCATCCCAATAGTACGTTGAAGAATGGCGACCAAAACTTTTTTCATGGCTTCAACTTGGCCATTGGCCTAAGGGTAATATGGGGTCAAGCCATCGTGGTGCAAGCCCAATGCAGATGTCAGTTCTGCCATCATGTAATCTCTAAAATGGGGGCCATGGTCTATGACAATGGCTTCGGGTATGCCAAACCTGGAAATAACATGGGTAAAAAGGAATTGATCCATCATCTTACCATCTGCAGAATATGTAGGCATCGCTTCGGCCCATTCGGTAAAATAATCCACAGCAATGATAATATGGCTATGCCCCCCAGCTGAACGAGGGTTACATGTCATATAATCAATTCCCCATTTGGCAAAGGGGCCAATGTCAATAATGGGGTGTATGAGAGTAGGTGGGTGCACATCTTGCGTTGGTAAATTTTGCATTCATGACACTTGTATACAGCAAGAATGTATTCTTTGAAGATAGACAGCCATAAATAACCAACGCGAAGGATTTTCTGAGTTGTAGCATAACCAAACATATGACCATCACATGCCCAAGAGTGGCAATCATTGAGAGCTCTTTCAGCTTCCTCGATCGTGAGGCATCGGTGAAGAACAGAATTGATGCAGAAATGGTATAAAGTATCGCCAATAATGCGGTAGGGTTGGAATGATGTCGAATCCTTCGATGATCATCCTTGGTCAACATGAACCAGAACATGGAGGTTGGGAGATACATGATGATATCACCGTACAACGGATCAAAGGTGCTAATCAAGAAAAGGGTCTCATCTGGAAGTTGTTCATCTGCACCAACAAGGAGAGCTTTGGAGGGAACGGAACAAATCAATTCAATGAAAACAAGTGACTTCTTAGATTTGATCATAGTGAAGACAAAATCAAATTCTTGTAGGATAACAATCCAGTTAGAATACTTGGCCCCCAGCAACTGACGAGTCATGATATAAGTCATAGGGTTACATTCAGAAATCACTGTAGTTGTAAGTAAAAGGATTTAGTGTTGAAAACGTTGAACAACCTCAATGGCATCCAAAGCCAACTTTTCGACATGCACATAACATGTTTCGGTGTTGAGGAGATTCCAACTGAGGTAGTAGATCACGTGTTCACTGCCTTCATCGTCATCTTGAACCAACACCATAACAATGGCGCTAGGGGTTGCGACTAGGTAAAGGGAGTAATCTCAATAATAGTTCGGTGGATGCAATAGAGGAGAATTTATAAGAATGGCCTTAAGATCATCAAAATATTTTTGGGCCACCTCATCCCATGCAAAGGGTGTTCCTTATTTTAGCAACTAGGTAAATCATGTAGCTAGCCCGACATAGTTGCGTATAAAATGACGGAGAAAATTGGCCTTTCCTTGCAAGCTCTGAAGTTGGTACAGTGAAGATGGAGGGGGTAAATTTACAATGGCCTTGACTTTTAGAGGATCTAGGTGAATCCCGTCCTTGGAAACGATGAAGCTGAGGAGTCGTCCTGATTCCACGCAAAAAACATATTTGTGCGGATTTAACCGAATGTTATAGTGTCTGCAGCATAGAAAAACTATCGGAGATGGTCTAGGTGATCTTGGCACTTACGAGAATGGGCAGGAAGGTCATCCAAGTAAGGCTGGACAATGTTGTGAATATCATGAAACACATAGGACATTGCCCGTTGAAATATGGCTCCAGCATTTTTGAGGCCAAAAGGAAGCTTCTTGTACACGAACGTACCCCATGGGCAGATAAAGTTTGTCTTCTCTTGGTTAGTCAGTGTGATGTTAATCTGGTTATAACGAGAAAAACCATCCATAAAGGAGAAGATCCCACTCCCAGAACATTCATCAATGATTTTATCAATGAAGGGAGTAGGATAGTTATCTTTAGGACAGGCACGATTAAGATCTCGATAATCCTTTGAAACAAGGATCGTGCCTTGTTGTTTAGTCACTGGGACAATATTGGACACCCAACCTATAGGGGAGATGTGGTAAATGAACCTAGCATTGAGAATCTTTTCGACTTCACCCTTAACAGCAGCAGCCTTCCTAGGGTGCACTGGGCAAAGCCATTGGCGAACAGGCTTCGCATGTGGATACGTTTGTATTTCATGCACCACAATGCTAGGATTGACGCCAGGCATTTCTTTGTAATATCATGCAAACACATCATGGAATTCCTAAAATAAACGAGTATATGTCTTGATCTCATCCGGAGAACAAGATACCCAAATATGAACGTGTTCAACGACACTGAGTTTGATAGAAATGTCAATTGACATCGTTTGGGTAATATTACCCAAATTTCCTTCCGACTATACTTCATGAGTGACATCCGGTGGTGGAAATGGAGAAGAGGACTCTTCGAAAGCAGTAGACATCACCGTCGGGCAAGGTAGGAATGAGGAGCAATGATGAGTATCGATCCATGGTTGTTCATCGAGAGAGATGATTTCCATGATACCTTCATCGACGAGGAAGGTCTTGGCTAAGGGATTGGATGATTCCAAAGTGCCAAGCCAGGAGGATTGAGAGTACATATAGAGAGAGGTCTTTGACATATGAGAATCACAGGATGTAGGGTTTGAAGCCGAAACAATTTCCATGTAATTGACTTCGGCGGGACTAAGCGGCATGACCTCACCCTAAGTATCAACAAGATCTGGTGCAAGTATGACCCAAGGATCATATTTCACTGAGACCATGTTGAAAGAGGCAACATGAGGAGGTGAGAGTGGAAAAATTCCCATTAAGGTAGAGTCTTTGAAGAGACCTTCCCCCACACTCTCGTAGGGAGCATTAGAGTTCTTTACGTATGGAAAATTTCCATCCGAGGAGGAAGAGACAATGAAACACAGTTGATTGACGGTGACAATCTTTCTTTGATGGGGAAAACGGATCACGCGAAACAAAGAGGAGGCCATGGCATGCATCCAAATTCAGCCGAGTAGAAGATTATAATTGAGATTGGCGTCAACAATATCTACTTCAACTTGCACTCTCTTGCCTTCTAGGGTGATGGCAAGGTTAGGTAAGACACCAAAGGGTCACGAATTGTGCCCATTGAAAGCTTCCAAAGTGTTTGGAGATTGGTTCAATGAAGGGGAATCAATAGCCTTCCAGCATGCAGTTGACATGATGTAGGTAGAAGAACCTTCATCAATGACAGTGCGGTGGATGGTATTCTCGTTAATAATTACCTAAATAAGGAAGGGAATCTGATGAGGAGCTGGAACATGGTTCTCCAGATCGAAACATATCAAATTAGAATCGATGGGATTGATGCCCCAGATAGCCGATAGAAAAGATTTATGCTGCGATGTGTAGCGTTGGATTACCTCGAGAGCTAACATGGCTGACAGCCCGTGAGCCAAATCTTCAACAATATTGTAGTGCTGAGCAGCTCGGGTGTTGGGATTATACGAGGATTTATGTAGCACATCTCGAGAGGGTGGCTGCGTAGCGGAATCATGGTTAGGGTGCTTGATTTGTAGAGGGCCAAAACTCGGGGTAGAAGAATAAGGTGTAACTTCTTTTTCTTTCTCAACTTCCAGAGCTAGAGTTTGATAATATTTTGATCGAGTAGACACATTAATGGGCATGCTCATCATGAACACTTGAGATCGAGAGGAAGCAAATCAGCGTTGGTCTACCATCTGAGTCTGTTGAGATGGAAATGGCTATTTAAGGATAGCAGGGGTCCCTTTGAGCAGGCGACTAACTTCGGATTATCATGGACAATCCTTAGTATAGTGATCCTCCTCACAAATGAGGCAGGGATACTTAGGTTTCTGTTGCGAAGATTTGCCAGTAGACAATTTGGGAGGACCCTGTTTCGAGGCATCAACTTTAGCTTTGCCTTTGCCTTTCTTTTTTCCTTTCGAGGATTTTTCCGTTGCGGTAGAATGGACAACATGGACCTCTGAGGTTTTACCATGGCCTGGTGGATTTTGAGATGAACTATGAAGAGCAAAATTTGAGACCGACTTTTGTTTACAAGAATTTTTAGCAGGGGTCTGGGATACTAAACCAATAACTCCATCAACATGAGGAATAGCTAGTGACTTTGATGTTGCGGGATTGGATGATGGTCGTGGAGCATTGGGTAACAACTCGTATAAGGTGTTAGACTGAGAGTAAACCAGATCCAAGTACTAGGCATGGGCAATGGCTTGCTCTTCAGTGACACATCCACCCATATCTATATTACGAGCAATTAGGGCTACGAGTGATTTGGTAAACCATTCAGTCAGCAACTAATCAGTTATTTCAAACTTGATCAAGTGACGTCTACGTCTCCGTTCATGAATATGATCATAGATGTGGGTCGTAGTGTCTTTCTTAAGCGATTTGAGCAAATAGGTGCCAGTTTCATAATGAACCGACAGCTGAAAATGTGTGAGGAAAGTCATGGCCAACGAATTGAAGTCATGGAAAGTACTTCAAGGTAGCTCAATGTACCATTTCACTGCGGCACCCGTGAGGGTTCATTGGAAAAGATGGAGACGAATGGAATCATCCACGTACGAGTTCAATGAGAACCAAAGGTGATATGTCATCACATGGGCCTGAGGATCTTCTTTATCTTTTCCATCGAACTTTGGGCATTCACTCGGTATCTTGGATGACATTGGAGGCTAGTATGGTGAATGAAGGATCGAATCATTCGTAAGACGTGATACATCTGGCAATTCCAATATAGCCAAGAAAGGTAATTGAGTGTTAAAAGGCATTGGAGGTCGATAAGCGGGGCCGTAAGGAGGGGCCCATCCCTGCTGGTAAGGATTTTGGCCCCACAGTGGGGTATTTTGGCCATATGGCATCTGAGGTTGCCCCCATTGCAGATTACCTTAACCAAAGGGAGGATTCGGACCTTGAATACCTTGAAATTTTCCAACCAAAGGTTGCTAATAGGCAATGTATGGGTTAAAAGGTTGTTGAGCCTGTTAACCTTGGACATATGGATATGGAACCTATTGTCCTGGAACATAGGGCTATTGGGCCTATTGTCCCTGAACAAGATGGTTCTGGACTTGTAGTCCTTGGGCATAAGGTTGATATACTTGTTGCTCCTAGACGTAGGATTTTTTTACCTAGTGCCCTTGGCCGATAGGATTCTGAACCTGTTGACCTAGGACAAGAGGATTTTGCACCTGTTTTTGCAGGCCTTGACCTTGACCTTGTCCCTACAAAGGTTGACCTTGTTGGTATGTATACAAGGGTTGCTACTGCCTGGGTTGGTCTTTTGTTGCAAGGGTTGACCTTGTGGTTGAAAAATTTCTCCCTAGGGCTACAGAGGTTGGCCCTCTGAGGGTATGGGTTGAGAGGTATGTGGAGCATATCGCATCTACTGCTATGTGGTCTGCTGCAACTGTTGAAAGGACCGACCTTTTGTTTGTTGTAGGTAACCTTTCTGTGGGATAATTTTCCCTTGTTGTTGCATGGAAAACCCTTGCTACAACAAAGGCTTCCCTTGCGGTAACAAAGGCTGCCCTGGTTGGTGCAAGAGTTCTCCTTGTTGTTGCAAGGTTACTTGAACAGTCCCTGAGAAAATTACCGAATTGAATCTGGCTGTAGCCAGGCTAGATGTACTGCCCATTGGAGGGTGTAAGGTTGATTAACCAATCCTTGAGAACCATATGGAACATAAGGATTTTGGTATTGGACTTGAGCCCCATAGGGCTATTGATACTTAACATTGCTTGATCCAGACGAACCACTAGGATTCTAAACCTATTGGTACTGGACATTGCTTGATCTAGTAGGGTCAGCAGGGTTATAAATAATACCAGAAGAGGGTTGCTTTATAGCAAGCATGTGAGCTTGTGAGCTGCTCACATTAGTTGCACCTAACACCATAAAACCATTGAGGTTCTGGCCCCCAAGCAGTGGCACAATCTGGCCACTGACTAATGGGACAGAAGAACTGCTAGAAAAAATCTTTAAAACCACCGGTTGTGACTGGTGTGTAACTAGGATTGATGATACAAGAGTATTCGAGATGGTGGGTTGCACTAGGGCTGAAGTAACAACTAGTTGGGAGGTCATGTTCATGACAAATAAACCTGACATAGGCCTGACGCCTGATGCCCAAACAGGATTATGGTAGAGTGATGAGGCAATAGGTGTGCTTGAGACTAAGTGTCCAAAAGACACATAGTTGGGTGGCAAGCTGGTAGGAATACCTTTTGAATAAGGGACACCCTTGGGAGGAAACTACAATTGTAATTCTTCTCCCACAACAGTGTGTGGAGTAGAAACTTCAAACTCATCTGAAGAAGTGACTAGAGCATATCCTTCTTGGTCCATGTCTGAAAACAAACAATAACGAATGGTCGAATGTGTACAGGGGGATAGTTCCAAAGGAACACCCAGTTGGTTGTACGGACTGTAAGGACGCTATGGCGGTATCTCAGCAACATCAAACAGAGGGTTCGTAGGATAGATAACCAGTCCAAGCTGACCATTAGTGGTCGGCGATTTCTCTGGAGCTCGAACGGGATTATCCGGAGATTTTGGGTCAAGATTAGCAGATGACGCTAAATCAAAGGTAGGAAAAGGACAATATGACGATGGTTGAACACTCAAAACAATTGTGAGTTCAACATTTTTGTCCTCAAGTGACTGTGATAACTCGGGAAATGGCTCTTCAAACAATATTTCAAATAGAGGACAGGAAGACGAATTGGGTGAACCTGATGGTTTAGCGATGGTGACCTTATCTTAGTCGACAGAACAAATAACTTCAAGGCTTTAAAATGTCCTTTTAAGGGTACTCACAATTTGTTCAAAAAGACTAACAGGATGTTTTGGTTTGTGGGCAATCAATTATTAAGATGCATAAAATATTGATGCTCTTTCATTTTTTAAGAGTCAAGAAAGAAACAAAGATGACTCTATCACTTTCGATTGGAAACGGGATCGAAAGGACAAGTGCTTGAATGATATTTTAAGTTTAATGAGTCAAAAATATCAAATGACTACTCTGGATGATCTAGGTAAATAGGATTACCAGGCAACCGTGAACTATAGAATACCTCCTGGTGAACCAAGAAGTACAAGTAGGCAATCTCCCCAAATGTTGTGTTCGATGTATCACATTCGCAAGGCAGCCAACTCAAATTCCTAAGGATAAAATGGTTGCAGCCTAGTGGGCCCCCCGTTATATACTCCATAGTACAAGGACCACAAATTTGTGCTAACACTATCTAATGCCAAAGTTAATGCCAACTACTAGGTTTATAGACGTCGGAACACATCTCTAGCCTAGACCTTCTAGATATGATCATTAATGTCAAATGCACCTTAGGTTAATTGAATTCATTTTAGAGTTGATCTTGAGTTAAGTTTCAGTTTTCAGGTCTTAGCATGCTACTCGAAAAACCTAAAATGCAACTAAATGGGACAAGACCCTTTCAATTCGATGAAATGCCTACAATGGATAGGGTAGGAACTACTCAATCAAATGCAAACAATCAAGCAATTGAAAACGAAATGGTCTTTCACTACTTCACTTTTTCTAAAAAAATAAACTAATGAAAAATGCATTCCAATTCCTAATTTCCTAACAAGCACTTATCTATCAGTTCTTTCAAAATGAAAAAAAAAAAAAACCCTTCTTTTTCCAAATGTTGGTGCAATTCTATTTTTTAAGAGATGCAAATCATAAGGATGCAACAAGCTAGAATTTCATACTTTCTCATGAAACAATGAAACAAACTTTTTTCATATAATCTTTCAATGAAAAAGTTTTCGAGGCTATGAGCTCTTCACACAGATGAAACATGAAAAGAGAAGTTCATTTAGATCAATGAAACACCGACTTTACCAAACACAAGACCGACAATGTAACCTATGCTGAAAAAAGACATTCAAGCTAGTAAACAAAACCTTTTTCTAACTTGTGCAAAAGAGGCCAAAGTCATAAAAGGACCAAAAAACAAATGCAAGGAGAAAAAACACCGACACCCGGAGTTGATGAGTCCACAAGCTGCTGAATGGGAGACTAGCTAGATGCCCTAGTGTCGATGGCCACTCAATGACTCAATCAATCAAACAAAAAGATGGCAAGCCAACAAGAAAGCAAAACCAAATGAAAATTAGCTTCCTAATCAGGGAGAAAGTAGTCAAAAAGGCTCACAGGGTCAAAAACACAAGAGCAGAACACACTGGCCAAGATTTGGGTCTAGCCCTAATCTTCACTTACAGAGATCAGCACGACTGCCTAACTGACAACAAGCGCTAGAGGTTGGTTGGCACGAATATCAGCCGATTAAACGCGTTGTCCAAAGGAACTAAGGAAAAAATAAAAACAGGGACCAGATCTACTACTATGAATTTTAGACTTAGGCCAGTAAGCAGGAGAAAAGAAACATAACCAAAGGGAAAATGTGAAACTAGCAAAGCTTTCACGAAATCATGAAATCCAAAACAAACAAAAAATGGGATCTCCCCAATGGAGTCACTAATTTGTGGTGAAGTAAAATTATAAGTGCAGACACGAACGAATTCCTCTAGCGCGATAATGGGTCTAGCCACAACAGATAAATTCTATGGAAGATCTCCTTAGGTTAGAATCAATCAAGAGGGCCTAACTCTTGGTTTCTTATCTCCAACAATCTCTCGCTTCCTTCTTCAAGCTCTTGGAACAAGTAAACAACAACGCACAAACATAATAATAGACAAATTGTAATTCAATATACTTAATAATTCAAGAAGCATAAATACATGGATATGTAATATTACAAAACATGTAGGAAATCAATTGATATTTGCATATATTAAAATCAAAGAGAGATTACAACCATTCGTCTTGACGTCACAGTCTTCCTTTGGCAAGACCGGGTTCCAACAAACTTCTTCTAGCATTCCATGATGCCTTCAAACAACAATAGTTTAATGACTCTTCCTTTATATTTCACTCCAAACCAAACACACTTCTTCCTCACACAACTAGATGGCTACAACTAGTAATAGCTTTCTTATCTAATCAAAATAGTATACTCACACTTAGCCAACACTCTAACTATCTTGTGCTTGGGAAGAAGGGAGGTTTATATAAGAAATATGGATGGGATATGGATCCTCTTCTCATGGGCGAAGGACTTATCCCTTGATGTAGTTCCACCATTATAGGGGAAAGGATCCCAAATTGTCATCCTCAACCCCATCTGGCCAAACCATTTACCAGACTTTTGTTGTGAAGCTTCTAGAGTTGGAAGCTTTGGCTCTAATTTAAAACAAAATCCATAACAGGACCAGCGTGGCTGGAACACAACTCAGTCGCACCGGTCGGCACGGGGAATAGTGTTAATCTCTGCACATCAGCGATGGGAGACAAAGGTCATTATCGTCGGCCTTGTAAACTAGGTAAAACAAAAGTTTCAGGGGAAATGGTGCAAAAGGGAAATGATATGTTCATGAAGAGGGACATAATGGGAGTTTCTCCGTGAAGGCAAAGCATGCAAGGTTCACTATAGAGGTCCTCCAGGATCAAGGAATGGGGAGTACAGGGATAGTGACAAGATGTTGTGTAACAAGCCTCAGGCCAAGAATCTAAACCTAGAGATGAAGATAAGGCAGTCAAAGGGGAAAATAAGTAAGATCAAGCACAGGTTGATAGGGATGTCTATTTCTCCAGACATTATATTTCATATCGCAGAACTTGATACCTCTAATAAAACAATGAAACAGCTCAATAGATTTTTTGGAATTAAAAATGAAATTAGAGCCCATCAATGCGAAAATGAGATGCTTACGTTGGACCCCAATATTTTTTCTTCCATTGAAGGTTTTTTGTCCAAGTTAAAGACACTTAGACTTCTATTGGAAGGTGTTAAGTTTAAGAAAGAAGATGGTAGCCTTATCTATTCCATTCTTACTAAGTTAGGACCAGCCTACTTTGTATTTGTTTCCACCTTCCATTCTACTAGAGAAGCCTTTATTTCTCAAGGAGAAGCCTACAAGTCCCCCTCTTTTGATGTCTTTTGTGATTATCTAATAAGAGAACATGAAAAACTCTTACATGTTCGTCTTCTTAATCTTGGAAACTCTTCTAATAAAGTCTTATCCACCCAGCAACAACCAAGTTCAAAGAATCCTAAGAAGAAGCATCCTAAAAAGAATGCTCCTAAACCATCCAAGGGTCCTAAGAACTTTCAGTCTCAAAATGAAAAATCAATCCAACAAAATGATAAGGCAAATAAAAATAGAGGGAAGAATACTGATGGACATTGCAAATTTTGTAATCGAGATGGCCACATAGAATCCAAATGCTTTAAGAAGATGGAAGCCTTGGAAGCAGCAATGAAGAAGCATAAATGCTAATCTCTACTGAAATGCCTTTTCAACAATGGGGTCTAGACTTCATTGGTGAAATTCATCCACCCTCCTCTACCCAACACAAATGGATCTTACTGCCAAATACTACTTCACAAAATGGATTGAGGCCATACCTTCAAGGCAAGCCACTAACACTGTTATCATAACCTTCCTTGAAAATAACATTCTGTCAAGATTTGGATGTCCAACTAAGCTCATTGTTGATAATGTAGTAGCCTTTAAATCCAAAAGAATGATAGATTTCTGCAATAAGTACCATATAACCCTGGGCCATTCCATAGCCTATTATCCTCAAGGAAATGGACTAGCAGAATCCTAAAAAAAAAGCCTTGCGAACATCATCAAAAAGTTGAGGACAATAAGAAAACATGGAACAAAAAGCTAGACAATGTCTTATGGGCAGACAGACTAACCACAAAGAAATCAAATGGTACTTCTCCCTATCAACTAGTTTATGGAATGGAACTTGTTTTTCCATCTTCCTTGGGAACACCAGTGATGAAGTTGCTTCAAAAAATGCAGGTTGAACCAAATAGTATCCAAAGGAGAATCAACCAAACCATTCACCTTCAACAAACCAGGGAGGAAGTATACATCAGGTCTCAAGTTGTGTAGGAAAGGATTAAAAATATTTTTGATAAGGGAACCAAGGCTGAAGACTTCTACCTTGGTGACAAAGTACTCAAGTGGGATTCAAGGAGGGAAGACAAAGGTAAACATGAGAAATTTGATTTCCTAAGGAAAGGCCCATATGTCATTTATGCTTTCATAGGTAATAATGTTTTCTTCCTAAGAGAAATGGATGGTACAGAAGCAGAAGGTGGGCCACTGAATGGTCGAATGCTCAAACACTATTATGAACATGGTTACTAATTCTCTCTTTGCATTAGAGCATATTTCATTTTTCAAAAAGTATAGATTGGATTGGATGGTGATTTTTTGAAGTTGAAGCCCGAAGAGAAGGCCCTAAGATTTGAAAGATTCATTATCATAAGTATTAAAAATGCAGAAGAACAAAGGAACATTTGGCAAGGTAATATCAACAGCAATTCAAATGCTATTGATCTACAAAGTTCTTGACATTTCACTATAAAATGTCATCCCCAAGTGAAGCCACTGTTAGGTTCCTATACCAATAGGAGTCCTAATTTTGAATGACTGAGATTAAGCCTTGTAATATTGTGCATACCTTTGCTTTCTGCAAATGTTTTCCATATTAAAAAATTAAAAAATGTAAAGAGGTTATTTCCTAAAATAATAATCAAAGGACAAAATGAATGAAAAGGTCAAAAAAATGAAAATATATGAACCCCAAAAGACAAAAGAGACCATGAAAATGAGCAAGTCAAAATGCCACTACTATTTACTTTTTTGCATAATAAAAGATTGTGTGTAGCTTGTTACCCATGCCACAATCCATGGTAGTCAAATTATTTAAACTTGGCTATTTCATGTTTTGAATTTTATGTTTATAGTTAGAGAATAAAATCTGGCCAAATAGTGTAATCTTGGCAGATCATTAGATAGGTAGAGTAAATAAAAGGTGCTCATCAGTTTAATCTAAGCCCTTGGATGATATAAGGTTAGAGATAGTTAGTTTACTTTGTAAAGAAAAGAAAATGTTTGATAAGGGTTTGCTAGCCTAAATGCACCCTAATAAAGTGAAGAAAAAATGGTAGGATAAGTAAATGGGCTAGTAGAAAGGTTGTAGAAATGTCATGCAATTACATAAAACACTTACGTCATTGATTCAAATGTACCATTAAAATAGGAATAAGAAGTAAACAAAGAAAAGGTAATGGCTTACAATATAGTTTTTTAACTTCCCCTCATCCATTTAACCCCTACAACACTCACTAATTTACCCTTCATAATAAAAATATTAATACCTATAGTTCTTTAAGTCAAAAAGGCTCAGAAAATTTCTCTGACTTCTGGTGGGATTGGACCCTCGGTTTGATGAATTAAGAAGGAAAGGTGTTATTCCCTTGCAATTCATTAATTTTTCCCACAAAACCCCTCTTCCTAAGGTTAAATTCATTTTACCTAGGAAATCCCCAATATAAATACACTTTGTGCAAAAACACACAAAAACACATTAAAACCCCACCCTCAGTCCCTAATCACCCATTACAGACTGGCCCGATCCCATAAACCTTGGATTAATCCTTAAATTAATACTTTACCGATGGTGAATAGACCCATGGGCCCCCCCATAAACCCTTTGTGTAAATCGTTGTGCGGCTTCACCTCCCGATCACCGTTGATCGTCCCTCCCCCACATCCAAAGGCTTGCATCCATATCGGGACAACCCGATATCCACCCTTTACCTTCCTGATAAGGTGGTTTTCCTCTTAGCCCCCGATGCTACGTGGAAAATGTTGAATGGAATCAGGCGACCCCTCCCGAATATCGCTCGCGCCACAAAAGAGATGCGATGGCCCTCCAAAACTACTTTCGCCATTCAACCAAAAACCGTCATTGTTCATCAATTAGTGAACCCACCAAAATTAAATGTTTTTCCTATAAAAGCCTAATTACCCCTCTTTTCACTCTTTTCGTGTATTTGCCCTTGAGAACTCAGAAAGTCGTTACGACACTCGCAAACAACAAATTCTCTCACAAACCTCTGCCATTGCTCCATAGACATTATAGACAAACCAGCTCGTTCGTCAGTCCATACCAGTTCCGTACAAACCTATGTAGCCACCATAAATCATCATTTACAGTCAATTTCACCCAATTCCAGGTATTAACCATGGAATTCCGACTCCATTGTCAAATTCCAAGTTAATTCACCCTCTTGACACTGTTAATTAAGGAAAAAAGATCAAATTTACTTAAATTTTAAACACTTTGAGCCATAAACCACTGCAAAAACATCCATTTCCCTAAAAAACTATGAATCACCCCCCATGCTCAAATCCACAAGAATTGAGTATGGCTACCTCAATTGCAATGGATGTAAGACCCATTACCACTCCCCATTTGGACCTCGACCACCTTCCCCTAGTTGGCAGAGACTTCCAAATAAAGTATACCACTGTCCTAGAGCCCCTGCTCAAAGTGAATTGTCGAAGTAGGCACAGGTACCTGAACCATGTTGATGAAATTGGCCTTTGGGAGTCAAATTTTCCCAAGTACCAGTTCCCCCAAGTCCACATTTTTCCTAAGATTTTTCACATGTGTTATGCATGCTACGTCCCCAACCACAGAACCATCATGTCTCATGAACAGAAGGTCCTATTCACCATCACTGCTGAGTCCATCAATGAAATGTTGTAGCTCCAACCAGGGCCAAACCTAACTTCCCTCTCAGTTGGAGAACTTTGGGACCTGTATCCCAAGCTTAGCTCTGCAAAATTGGTCCAACTGTTCCAAACCTTCATCTGAGAAAAGAAACACATCCATAAGGACTCCCCCCATATGTAGCTGGTATTTTCTCTCCATGGGGATGAAATATTATAGCCATGATATCTTGCGTTTTGGGTTACTCCACAAGTGAGTACATTGATGAAATTATCCTTGCTTTCATGTCCATTTATATGCCAGGACAACCCCCTACAACCATTTATGACTTCACCACATTCATAGCTGACAAAATGCATGATCAGTTCACAAGAATGGGAAATGAAAGAGTTTTCAAGTATTCCTCAATCTTATACCATATGTTTTTGTATTATCAACCTGATATTTTGGGGATTCACTCTTCAGAAGCTGGACACCAAGGGTTAGCCTAGGTCAGTCATTTTTTGGACCCTATTGATCCACAAATATCATTCTCCATATTCTTACTCTGATTTCATTGATTTATTTGTACATCCACTCATGGCAATGTTGACTGGAAGCCCTCCTCCTAGAATTAGTCCAGAAATAAGAAGGGTCCTTCAACTGTCCAAGCAGACCAAAGTGGGTGACTAGTACCTTTACCAGAACCACACAAAAATCAGAATATATGGTTGCATGCTTGCACCATATAAGTTACCAAGATACCTCCCCATGAGGTTGTTTTCCCTAGAATACTATAGACAAATCATCAATGTAGACGAAGTCAACTTCATCAATGCTAAGAAGAAGGCTTATTTCAATATAAAATACCAACTAGGCCCCTTCATATGCAACTCTAGGGAGGCAGGCAAAGAGGTAGACCTGATATTGCAGGACATGAAGTTCTAAAGAAGTTTTGTGTGGAGATATGATCCTTTGGAATTCATCACAAAGAAGAGATAAAAGGTTAAGCTAGGACCTTTCATTCACCATCCCATACCTGAAATAGAAGCATATGCGAATTAGAATGGGTGGAGGGTACCCTAGTAGACAAAGACAGTACCAGAGTAGATGTAGAAAATGCTCTAATTGATTTAGAAAAGCAGCTTGATGACAACTCTTTTCTGCAGGTACCAGAAGAACCAGAAAGAACCATGAGTCCTCATCTAGTCATGCAGACTCCTCAGAATGAGGAGAATATCCCAAAAAGAAACAGAGAGGGGGCTTCCACTTCAGGAATGGACACCTCTGATTTGCAATAGGAATCAAACAAGAGGCAAAGGCTAAATCCAACCTCTGAGCATGAATACCCAAAAGATTCAGCTCAGGTGACCAACACTGGCGCAGAAAGAAGTAGGCCTACCACTCCAACTGAAGGCATGCAAGAGCCTTCCACATCACAGACTCAGATGTTGGAAAGGAAACTTAGTGTTGAAGTGTCTTCCTTTAGAATGCCTACGAACAAAGACCAAGACATCAAGGAAAGATACAGGGAAATCAAAGCCAGAAATGAGAGGCTTAAAGCCCAAACATATGCACAGTACTTGAAGCTTACTCCCACCAATCAAACAAGGCTAATTTCAGACTTTAACATTAAATAGGGGAAGTTGTAGATGACTTTTGTTAAGCCTATAGCTCAGCAGCACAAGACAGCATCAGATATCAAGAAAGTGGATTTTGAAGTGTTAGCAAGGGATATGCATCCCATAGATGAGATTGAACTGCACATACAGGCTGGAGAGATGATATACTCCAACCTAATAGGTAAAGCCATAGCTTCCCATCAGCTACAAAATTCTTTGAACAACATATCAACACAATTATAGTTAGAAAAGGCATCCTCATAGGCTAAGGATACAAGGACCAAGTCCTTGGAGGATTTAGTAAATGAATTGGGACACGATCCCAAGGATATAAAAGATATAGAGCAGCTTATTAAGAAGAAAAATGATGATATTTCTGCACTTAAGAGGCAATTGAAAATACCCCAGCTATAACATCCTCAAACTCTAGAAGTCATAGAGAATCAAAACATACATGAGGAGTTGATGGACTTGGTCTTGAAGCTGAATGATCAACTAAAGGAGACAGAAAAGGAGTTGGACACTTTAATTCAACTGAAGCAAAGTGACATGGCCACAACTTCCAAAGATTTCATCCATAAATTATCCATAGCAGTTCCTTCTACACTAGCAGCATCACTGGCACCCACTGCTCCACCTACCATAGCATTGCTAGTAACAGCAGAATCTACAACAACAACAGGTGCACAAGGAGAGAAAGCAACAAAATTAGTTAAAGCCATGGAAGAGATGTCTATCCAGGCTACAGAGATGAAAATGCTAAAGCAAAAGGTGGCAAGTTTGGAAAATAACTGCAAACTTGCCCAACTAAAGCAAAAAGAAGAAACACAAAAGGCCCAGAGAATGGGTGAGAGAATCAAAGCCCTAGAGAAGGACTTAACACTGGAGAAACCACTTGGAAAAACCAAAGAAATGATGTGGGCCAATATCATTAACTCTATCAATTATATTTGGCCATCAATCCAAGTTATTTTTGAACAAACAGAGCTAGTAAAGATAGCTATAGAAGTTATCCAGAAGGTGAAGGAGGAATTGGGAGATAAGCCTGAGGATGCCGATAGGCTCATCCACTTCCTCAACAGCAAGAACAGATACAAGCTCCATGAGCTAAACATAGAAGATAGAACTGCCACCATTTAGGAAATAAGGAAGGTTCTTTCCAAGAGGAACCTTATGCTTAACTTAGAAGAAAAGTGTCATAATATCTAGGTAGCCATTGATAGGTTCATGGCTAAATTCTGGATTTTAAGGGAAAAAGGTCTACCCAATCCTATGGTTATAAATGACAAACTAATGACACAATTGGACTATGGTAATAGGCTCAGACAATTGGCTAAGGAACAAGCTAGCTCATCATCCATAAAAGCCCTGCCAACAGGCAAAGTGTTGTATGACACATTTGAAAACTTATACTTTCTGGAACATGAGATCAGACATTTATTCCTCACCAAGCCTAATTTTGCCAAGTATACTGAAGTTGATGAGATCGATAGCAGGACGATGAATGTAAAATTACCTGATGCAAAATGGTGGGAGAACATGACAGATTTACTATGATAAATTTACAGCCAAAAGTTACTATACATTAAAAATGAGAGCAACCAGGTAAAAGGATGAAAATAGGGCAGCATGGCCAAAGAGTATCAGGGTCAAAGAGTATCAAGTGAAAGATGAAACAAAAGAAGATTCCAGCATGAAACACCACAACTGAAATCCAGCATAAAGGGCTACACCTCAACAATAAAGGCTAGCACAACCATAATAAAAGGGATAGCAAGAAACAATTCATTATTTGTCTCTATCTTCTTGCAAGAAGATATTTGTATTTCCTAAATTAAATATCAAGTTAGTTTGAGATATTTTGTAATAATTTTTTGTATATATACTTCACAATTCGAAGTATGTGTGGTGGATTCTTAGACATTTCTATAGTTTTTCTTGATCAAATATTGTAATCTATTGTATCACTGTTGGGACCAGCAAGCTGGATTAATAAATAAAGAAAAGGCATTTCACTGGATTCATGCGTAGTGTGAAATACAGACAAGTATTTTCTCTTGTGTTGCCATTTTTCCTTAAAAAAAAATTCATATCTTAAATGTATCCGAAATCTAAATTCTATAATATGGAATGATATCTCAGAACTTGCTTCACTGCACTCTGTTTTAACTATTATGCATTTTTATGTTTTTTTCTAATTATCTAAGCTAAGGAATTCTTGATTTCTCCTTAGTTCAAGTAGTTTCCCTGTTGCGTGGTGTTATATTATTTCCATGACTAGCCCACGTAGTTAACTAAGGGGTTAGAAGGGGGGCGGAGCCCCCCCTTCGTTGCGCCGATTACATAGGGGGGAAGTCATAGGAAGTTTGAGGGGTGCAGGTAACCCCACTCTATGGGGTCCGGGGACCCTATGTTAGGTTGGGTGGACCTACCTATGGTTTTGTACATGTTTTTCGCACATGATTTTGGACGCGATGGTTTTTAGTCCATGGTTTTGGAAGCGATAGTTTTCGGTCCATGGTATTGGACGCTTCAGCATGTATAAATATGTATTGTAACATTGAAAGGAACATAATGAAAAATCAAGCTAGTAGTCTCGTTTTTTGGATCCAGGGGAAAATCTCTGTGTATATGTGTTTTATGTGTTATGCTCTTGCATTGTTTATTTTCTGTGTTTTCAAATTCGTATGCAGGTACTTTATGTACAGTGTTAAAACCTACATTTGATATCGGAACAGTTTTGGTTTCAAGGGGACACTTTTGTTGCTGAGGGGTTTTGCTCGGGCCTGTGGTAGACCCTTTTCAGTGGGAGATCTACAAGATCGATTTTGGTGGTGAAAGAAGATGGCGAGCAGTGGAAAGATAGAGATTGAGAAATTTAATGGTCAGAGTTTTGAGTTATGGAAACTCAATACGGAGGATCTGTTGGTGGATAAAGATCAGTGGATCGCGGTAGATCCGAGTACTAAACCAACGGGAGTGTCCAATGAATAATGGAAGAAGTTAGATCGGAAGGCAAAGAGCACAATACGATTGTGTCTCAGATTTAGTATTGTTGAATGTATTAGGGGAAGCTATGGCTAAGTCTTTGTGGGACAAGTTAGGGACTTTGTACCAATATAAGTCTTTGGTGAATAAACTATTCCTACAGAAAACATTGTATAACCTGAGGATGAAAGATAGAGACTCGGTGACACAACACCTGAATGCGTTTAATACTGTGGTAGGTCAGTTATTATTTGTTGATATAAAAATTTCAGATGAAGATAAGTTCATTAGTTTATTGTGTTCTCTACCAAATTCATGGGATAGACTGATTATTGCAATAGGTGGCAATATAATTGCCTTGTAGTTTTGATGAAATAGTCTCACCCTTGCTGACAGAGGAGATGAGACGGAAAAATATGGAAAGCTAGAATGGTGATGCCTTGTTTGTACGAGGACGGTCCCAGAACAGAAAAAAAAATAAATAAATAAATAAATAAGTCATCGATTGGGAGATATAAATCTAGAGGGAGATCTAAATCTCTAAGAAAACCTATAAAGGTGGTGTG